>VMBQ01013420.1:0-17282 GCA_007657795.1 Dreissena rostriformis | reverse complement strand
TGGTTGCGTTCTCAAACTCCGCTGCTACCGCTGCCGGGTACTGTGACTGAAGCTTGCTGAACCTGAAAACGTTGTTCTTTACAGTTTACAGGAGCAGTGAACACGCACAGATACACAATTCATTTCGTTTTGTTTATAGAAAGCAACATAACACATTAAACAGATAAAACTAATGAATTCAATAATGTGAATAGCTTTGCATAATATCAATTAATTGAAAGTTTGCCGCCTAGGTAAAACAAGCACTATTGTATATAGTGTATGATACAGCCTTTCTTAGCTTTAAATGTTACACGCTCTGGTGTTTTATACTTGTGCGTAAAGTGGCGTTCCAGATTAGCCTTTGTAGACTTGAATTTGTAGTCTGCACAGGGACGACACTTTCCGCCTAAACTTGACTTTCTTTAAACAAAAATTCGGATAAATAAAAGCGGAATGTGACTTCCCTGATTATCCTGTGCGGACTGCAGTGGCTAATCTGGGACAACACTTTACGTACATGCATTAAGCCCCGTTTTCCGAGAGCAAGGCTAAACAAAAATGTTAAAACCTACATGTAGCAGCATTTCTGTTTGATGCCGTATGCGCTGAAAAACCAGGACTCGTAACACGTGGTGTGGGTGAATTTGGTTCCAATGCCAGGTAATATCTCATCTTTCTGAGTAAACGTGTAATCCTTAAATATGTAAAGAATGAATGATGATTTTGGCCTCTTGGTAATATCCGTATATTGAAAATGTATGTAACCAAAAACGATCATATGAGCATGATTTTAATGAAGCCAGTATATTACATGTACTAAACAAACAATGGTGTACAGTACATGTAAATTAGGATTCAGAGTTGAATGCCTGCGAATTCATTTTTAAAAAGTCCATAAGAATGAATAAGGTCATCTCATAATATATATGTGTCGCGTTCTGAGAAAACTGGACATTATGCTTGTGCGTAAATTGTCATCCCAGATTAGCCTGTGCAGTTCGCACAGGCTAATCAGGGACGACAATTTCCGCTGGAATTTTTCGTTTCAATGATGTCTCTTCTTAGCAAAAATCCAGTTTAGGCGGAAAGTGTCGTCCCTGATTAGCCTGTGCGGACTGCACAGGCTAGTCTGGGATGACATTTTACGCACATGCAGTATGCCCAGTTTTATCATAACACGACACATATGAGTAAAATCCCTGCCAATACTACAAAAATTAACATACAACAATAAATAAAGAACTTTGTAGAACTCAATAATGTTGCTTATCTAATAGAGGTTTTAAATATTGGTGAATTAACTTATACAGTGTAGCTAATACACTGTGTATTATCATACCTCTAACATTAGCACCTCTTGGCAGGGGCAGGGTAATGCATAGACAAGTTGTTCTGTAATCCAGTTCTTCAATGTGCTGTTATTTTCCTTCACAAATTGCAAGCATCTTGTCTCATTCCACATGGATGTTGTGATATATGTAACGTTATACAACCATCTGCCGGCAAACGCTACGAAAGAGACAAATTAAAGACGATATTACTAATTATAGTAGATAACGTCCGTTCACTTTCGATAATTCAATTATGCCGTTGCGTTAACGAACAGAAACCCGGCTAATATCGATAAAAAAGCTATACAGGGAAATAAAAGCGGCACTAAATTATTAAACGTCGGTTCAACCGGCCCTTGACATTGAGTTCCATCTTAGCTGTATGTATTCTACACTAGAATGATCGCTGATTATTCCATCCAAACGAGGCACGATATTCATGTGACATGTTAAAGTAAGTAATAAAGAGTAATATTTCGAAATATTTAATTATCTAAATGTCGTCTAAAACCGGTCAAACACCATAATTTGCCAATCTCAAACGAAAAAATAGCAAAATCATAATTTCAGCATCCTCGTATATTGTTGCACGTTTTATTCCGCTTTTAAACGTAAATATGAAACTAAACCTGTCAACGCTATATTTGGTTTGAAGATAACGTAGCAACATGAAAAGGTAACCCATTTAATAGTATTCGAACATATTTGTCCACATATTATCGTACATTTTAGAAAATTCGAACACTAGATCTTATTATATCAAATGGTGTGGCTGTTTCTGTCCCCACAAATTGCAAATTCTATGAGTATTTATATAATACACTTAAGCAAGGTAAATAATCGACTAAATACCGAAATACTACTCAGTTACCTGGATTAACGTTGGACTCCCTGTTGAGATTTGTGAAGTTGTTTCTGGTAGACAGAACAGTTCCGGTATAGTCCAGATGCGTGTAACCACTAGCAACCGGTACTTCCGTTAATGGCCGGATACTGAACTGTTCTCGGTCGTAGTTGAACATAATGTACGTGTACATACCGTCTGTCACTATTATAACCTGCATTGAAAGGTTCTGGAACCAAATAATATAAATAGTGTTTGATTTTTCATACAATACAAAAGGTGGAAAATCACACGCAAACATTTAGTTATAAACATAATGATACAACGTCAATGTATTTAATTCAGTTAAGTACACGACTGTGGTACACTCAGTACTTTTTCGGTCATTACAGTTTTGGAAAAGCGCGAAGATATAAGCGGACGTTGGTTTAATGGTATTGCTATCAGTATGCAGCATTGTTGCCAAATTGCTTATGATCCAGTTAAGTTAACGTTAATCTGGGCCCGTATTCACAATTGAATTATAAGACTTCAAAACAAAGAATATTCTTAGAACCAAAAAAATATGTGTTTAACCCTTTGAGCGCTGGAACCGGATTTTGAAGGCCTTTGCAAACAGTTTGGATCCAGATGAGACGCCACAGAACGTGGCGTCTCATCAGGATCCAAATTGTTTGCTATTGTGATACTTTTCTTTGAAAAAAAAAATCAAAGCAAATGCTTATTTTAGAAATTTAGCAGACGACATTTTAGCAGATGACAAATATCCCAGCATGCAAAGGGTTAAATATATGCAAGCTACCTCTGGTGATAAGTCCTTAACACATTTTGTTAAGTTAAAAATGATGTTGATATAGGCAGTTAATACCAACTTTTATTCCCATTTAAAGCAATTCTTTAATATTCGAATCAAAAGAATTTTCTTTATTTTTACACCTCAGAATTACTCGGTGAATACGGGCACAGTACCTGATGCTTGACCAGCTCATATCCGGGCTCGTAGGGCGAGTGGATGGTCACGTGCTTCCACGTGGCGACCAGGGCCACACTGACATTGAAATCAGTCTGGTTGGTGTATGCACGGACGAGTTCCTGTATCTTTACAACGTCAGCCTTGTCTTTATCAGTAAACACGTGGATCCACAGACCGCCGCCTGATATGTTTCTGCTGTCAATGTTTGTCCATAACGGAGCAATAACGATGTGTTTCTGAATGGCAGCCGTCCACTCGCTGGGACTTTCGCCGCCATATTGGTTGTACAGCGGTTGGAAATCTAGTGATATGAAGCCGTCCATGCTTGGCTAAAAACAATAGCAACGAAAACAAAAAACATGTTTACTCAATCATATAATATTCGTATTGGCACAAAAGACGTCCATACTGCAAATAATGTATAACTTATACGGTTCACAATGTGCTGAAGTAATATAAATAGTGGGTTTAACAATTCCAAACAAATTATGTTCATGAATTAGTTTTCCTTATTGTATAAACAAGTCGTTGACAAGAGCGTGGATTCATCAAGTTGAAGAACAGCGTTGCAAAACAAGCTTCAAAATGTAAATTACTATGATAAATAACGGTTTTGTTGTTTTATGTTTCAGTCCCATCAATATAAAGTAAACAAAATAAAAAAAAAAACATCAAGAGAAAATATATACTTTACCCTGAATAGCGTGTAGTACGTTCCAAAGTACGGGAACCTGGTTGGTATTTGAAACGTATCTAGTATTTCATTGTCACCAGTGAAACGTGTTCCATTTGTTTCAAATGAAATAATTACAGGCTCTGAAAAATAAGCATCAACATGAACGTCGGAATTGATTTTATTGGTATAGTTAGTAGTTTGAAGATGTTTCGACTTGTTTACAATCATAGATCTTGATTGACAAGACAACTACACAAACAAGCATGTACTAGCAAAAAGAACAAACAGTTAAAAAATATTATTTATAAAACATATTGACATATCAAAATAATAACAATCGTACCATAATATACAACATATATGCATCGCACTGTTTAAATCGGAACACAAACTACCCGAAGCAAAATAAACAAATAGTAATTTGTTAAAAAGATAACATGTTTCAAACGATACAATGCTGCATTACCAAAACATCCAAGAAAAGCGTTCCCCTGTGGAAATGCAGAAGGACATGAACAGCTATAAGTTCCCACAAGGTTTGTACAAAAAGCATTTTTTCCACATGGATCTGGTTGTAGACATTCATCAATATCTGGGAAAAAAACATAATAATTATTATTAATGGTTAATTACATATTTGCAGATAGTGTTTGTCTGTCCATACGCTTTTGACTTTAACGTTTGACAACAGTGCTGATATTTGTTCAAATAATAAATAAATGTCATTCTGTGTCGTACACAGAGATTCAATTAAATATCTTTATACGCGCATTTAATTAATAATCTTCCTAAATGCAAGGGCACATGATTCCGCAACCAACAGTGTGACATACACAAACATAACGTTTACTCTTTCATAGTTTTATCAGCAATCATATTTAGTTTCGTTTTGATACACATACACACAGATAACATGTATTATGAGGTAAGTAGTCTACCATTGCACATTTTAAAAGGCAACTAACTCTGCAGAGAAGATTGCAAAATAAATAAAGAAACGTCCTGGCAAGAAAATCGCGATATACCGAAGAAAATCACGTTTCGCACTTTAACATAGTATACACAATCTATATATAACTAAGAGACGAACTGACGACACAAAGTAAACGTGTACAATTATGTTAATTTCCAACATTTCCCTAATCATAGCGACATGCATTTAAGTTACGTCTTAATCCTTCCTATAGTTTAAACAAAATAACTATAAAGTGGCATGTTGATTAGCAGTAAACTGATAAAAAAAGTTAACGACACAAAGTAAACATGTTCAATTATGAAATTATCGAAAAGTCTTCTACGTTTAATGGATATAACTCTGCAAGGAATATGAATAAAGTAAAACACACGTCTTGCACTTCCACAAAAAAAGATTCATGTTGATAGGCAGAAGAATGAGAGACTAGCTCGGGACACAAATTATACATGTCCAGCGTGACTGACCATTCGAAATAAAGGAGGATTCCAGTACACCTAACACATTATTTTGCAGTGGTATAAGAACATTTAACAACATTGAACCAATTCGTGTTTTTACTATATAATAAACATATACTATGGAATTATTTTGTTCGAATTACTATAATGCTTATAAGATAATTATATATTAATATATAATGAGCGCAATTTGTTACTACCATTTTCACACTTCATGCCGGTCCAACCCTTGTTGCATATACAGATATAGCCTCCCTGAAGGTTCACGCATGCGCGTGTCCTGTTGAGCCAGAAACTGCACTGAGTGTCTGGAGGATCCTTGCATTCGTCGTGATCTGTGGTAATGTATTGATGCAATATAACTCAGACAATCCAACATAACGGATATTGCATAATGATATATATATCGTACCTGGATGAGAGCTTACCATGAACAGGTATATACAAATAGAACGAGACAGCGTATACTTGTATACAAGTGATAATACCACTATTACTCCTTTTTCCCACACTATGGGACAAGCTCTCAGCTGATATCGCTACCATACCCGATCTTGAAAAGCTTAAGAGGGCAGTGGTAAATGTGCGGTACTAGTCTGTTAAATGATGTTTTTAACCCTCACTTTTATCTGTCACCTTCACCAAACTCTTTTAACCACTTGTTTTCTCTCCATTCTTCTGGAGATTTCAAGCTTTTAGTCTCACTACCCAACAATATCCTTTGTTGGGTCCTTTTTACCTTTCACACTCACTTATGTTCCTGACGCGCACCTTTTCCCTGCCTATAATACTCGAAAGAGCGGTTGGCAGTAAACAGAGATAGATAGATAATAACACAGGCGATGGAGCTCTTTAATCGCAGTGCAAATTTTGTTAAATCAGTAACACAAGAAAATGTTTTTATTTAGATATTAAGAACGTTCACGATAAGGTGAAGTGTATGTCTTACTGTTTAAAGGCACTACGAGATCTAAGTTACAATTACATGTATTACATATATTCTATAAATATTAAACGTGTTTGCTCACGTGTTCTCAATGGGTAATTATGTGCATTTATCTTACCTTCACACCTTCGACCTCTGTTCCCTTCAAGGTCATCATAACCGTCGATACACTTACACGTGTAGCTTCCTGGATTGTTTGTGCAGTTAGAGTAGTAGTGACAGTCGTTTTGATCGCGTGTCCGGCATTCGTCGATATCTATGTGCATAATGAAAATTCAATACACATTGTGCACAACAAATAGTTGTTTAGCAATTATTATATAGTAAACTTAAAATAAAATAATACTGCTAATAATAATAACAAAACTTGATAATAATAATAATAATAATAATAACAAAACTTAATAATAATAATAATAATAATAATAATAATAATAATAATAATAATAATAATAATAATAATAATAATAATAATAATAATAATAATAATAATAATAATAATAAATTTAGTTTAGTGTGCTGACAGTTAATGGTTAATCTCATGCACAAAATCCTGCCCAAAAGCATATGACACAAAATCAATAAGAGTCGTTAAGTCAAGACCATACATTTAATATCGCGGGTTATAAATGGCTATTAAAAATTTCATAAAAAGTGCAAAAAACACACATTATTAACATTAATATAACATAAACAGGCGTTTTTAACCGATTTGTAAAACAATTACCTCCGCAGGTTGGTGGGTCATTATCCCACAGACCACTGCTGGTACAATTCAGAGTGGTTACGTTGACAGTGTAGTAGCCGGTGTTACACGTGTAGTTTACAGTGCTCTCGAACGTCCAAGGTCCATGAGTTACTTTTCCGTGGTTGATGTCTTGAGGTTTTCCACAGTCTGGTGGATACATGGACAACTTAATTTGAGCTTCGTTCTGGCAAAACTGTGCTTAATGCATGTGCGTAAATATCGTATCAGATAAGTCTGTGCAGTCCACAAAGCGAGGATGACAATTTCCGCGTTTATGGTATTTTTTGTTTAAAGGAAGACTCTTCTTAACGAAAATGAAGTTTAGACGGAAAGAGTCATTCCTGATTAGCAAGTGAAAAAGGAACACTGAGCTATCAATTGATAAAAAGTAAGAAGGTACGCCAGCCTGTCAAAATGAGGTATTTGTGTAACAGAAAAGGACACTAAACAACATTAACAAGGAAGAATATTTATACTGTTCGAAAGTAGGTGTAACTGTCCAATGTTTCTCGCAATTTACCAGCTACTTCTACATATACGTGTCAAGTGCTGATGTTAAACATAGAAAACCTGTTTTCATAGACATTTCTATTTTCTTAAAAAATTCAATTTACAGTTATACCTCGTGTACAGAAGAATTTCTTCTCACACTATATTGTCCTTGCGGCAACCGTTAATAACAAAGTCACGTTGCGCACAGTACATATTTAATTGGACATATCCAACAAAGCTTTACTATGTTTTTATCAAGTTAAGTGGCATTAAGCTGTCTTTTGACAACACATGATACATATTAAATGGAAAAGTGCTCTATTACGTGTACATGTCTTTAAAATAAAACTAAAATGCTATGAACTATCGAGTTAGCTTAAGTTGTGAAACGTACATTCAGACAAAAGGTTTTGATAAGAAAACAAAAGGTCTGGTAGACAGTGCAACTTGTGGCAAATTCATCTGTGTAATTTTATAAAACAAAACTATTTGAATGTAGATAGCGAAACGTTATTTTATGTTAACGGCATGTGTCTAACTGTTATTCACTAATAGTTTATATGCTGATTATATGAGCACATATTAAATTTTGAAACGCAACTTAAGCAGTCATATTTATATGAACAAATCAAATAATTAATTTAAAACAAAGTTTTTTGTAGTTAACCTGTTTTCTATAAAATCTTAGACTTTAACACTTGTTTGAGATACAAGTAGTGTGCTCTCGATTGGTTATACCGTTTCTTTCGCATCCACGCGACACGTCCCAATCACCGTCATGAGTGCATTGGATGAGTTCGAACGTTTCCTTGTTGTTATGTAGCCTATTTAATCGGTACCCGTCTACGCACTGAACCTTCGCAGTTGACATATATGATGTACCGTTCAGTAACGTCACTTTGGCATTTACGGGATCCGTCACATTTCCGCAATCTTCAACAACAAATTGCTTGTAATATATCAACACAATTATTTTTTTAATAGCAATTAAAACAAATGCTTTTTTGTCCTTCATAACTATGATTTTCTTAATAAACGTAGTTGTAGTTTACTATTTTAATGAAGGTTCAGTCTTTTATCAAATAACAGCCTCCTTTATCGTAAGTAAATACTTAATGATTTATTATAACACTTTATTATAAAATCACGCTTAAACAAATATGTAACATGTTTGTATGTATATTATATTTTTATAATATTTATAAAATGCTTACATAATAGCATTATACAATTGACGTCGTTGTTCTACTTCAAAAATTAAAATAAATCACGTGAAATAAAGTAACCCATCTTCAGCGAATTTCTTAGTGCTTTACCTTTCCGTTCACAGCCCATGGAAAGTTGCCAAGATCCGTTGGACAGACACTGGATGTGTTCTTTGACCTGATTGTTGTTCTTGCTTCCATATAATCGGTATCCCGGAATGCATGTAACATTGGCGAGGGCCTCAAATAAAGTATTGCTTGAGGGATGGATGTTAACATTGGCGTTGCGCACGGTTAGAGCAGATCCACAGTCTGTAATACAACATAACAAAACACAAACAATCTTCAATGCCAATTTTGTATGATGTCGATCTTATACTTTAACAAGGGAATTGCATTAGTGTAACTGTACACTTCAAGTATATAAGTGTCTCCGGCCAAGCTACACCCCTTAAGGCGGGTGGAATGACAAATAACTCGTGGTTCTGGTCTTAAATGTGTATTGGTCAGATCCTGAGATCCTGTAGGTTTATTATTAAACCCTACAAAAATGGATTTTAATGTGCCGATAAAGATGGCGATTTGAACGTGTCCGTTGTCTTTGTTTGTCTGCCAAAGTGCGGAAAAGTAGCGAAGTAGTGCGGTGAATAGATATAAGTACTCGTGCAAAACGATAGGTTACACACTACTATTATAACTACTTCATTGGAGTGCTATCTTACTTCTAACACTAGAAGCAAAGTAAGTTGAACTAAAATCGAAAACCTAATTAATACTGAATACACAAATGAATACTGAAATGTTACTAATGGAAAAGGCATTTTACTATATAAATATATATAGTAAAAGGACATCTTAGTTTTTACCCTATGACATAAGCTCATGCCATTGTTGCCATGTTGTTTTCTATTCTAATAAGTAATTCATTTGAAATCTTCAATGGCTTCTAACAAGAAAACCGAAAATGCAAAATGAAAAACAGAAAAATTAATTTTAATGTATTATTTTTTAATGATAATAACCCATTCAGGGCAAAACGATGTATAGCTAAATAAAAATAACTTCCGAAGCTTTATTGACTAGTGAACCATGTTAATATTCCTATTTAATTAATGTTCATCTGAATAGCCGGTAAAGTATATGTTTACGATTTTGTCAACCTATGTTCAAATATTGTTTTAAATCAATATCGTATAAAGGTACCTTTTCGTTCACATCCTAATGCTCGAGACCATTTTCCCGTATCCAGACACTGTATTTCCTCTGATACATTGGCATTCGTTTTACTTCCCTTGGTACGGTGACCCTCCTGACATGTGCTCGTTGCTATGGCTTCATACAGNATAATAATAATAATAATAATAATAATAATAATAATAATAATAATAATAATAATAATAGTAATACTTCTAATAATACTAATAATAATAATAACAATAATTATTATAATAATAATAATAATAATAAAAATAATAATAATAATAATAATAATAATAATAATTATAATAATAATAATAATAATAATAATACTACATTAGTTTTGTTAAGACATTTATTAATTATTATACACATTATTAATTATCAAGTGAATTATAATAATCATAACGGTATAAGCAGAAACAACCTTTTTTGACACATCCTCGCGGCGTCGACCAATAACCATCCGCCAGGCATTGTATCTCTTCCTTGATTGCGTTGTTATGACTACCATTTAATCGATATCCTTCATCACACTGCACAGTTATGACTGATTTATATCGGGTCTCGTTTGTCCAGAGCACAGAAGCGTTAGCGTATAACGCGTTCGCACCACAGTCTGAATATAAAATGTGTTAGACGTTAATACGATTTGTGGTCGTTGAAATACAAGACACATTAACAAATAAACATAAAGTATCAACCTAATCTAGGTTTACTAGTCAGACGCATGCTTCAATATATTACCGTCATACACACATTAAGGAAACACTCTTATACACTTGCCACTTTAAATTCAATATTCTTACATAAGTGCTCAATATGAATAAATTAGTGAAATTGAAAACAAAATTTGGCATTTACCTTTCCTCTCACAGCCAGAATGTGCGGACCACTTGCCAGAGGCAGTACACGTGATGTTGTCCACCGATATATCATTATTGTGTTGGCCAACTACTCTATACCCGTCATCGCATTTCAAAGTTGCTATGGACTCGAATAATGTTCCGTTCCAGAAACTGACATTAGCGAAAATGGGGAAGACTTTATTTAAACAATCTGGAATGCAAAGGGTACAAAGTTAAGAAAATAATGTACTTACGTCAATATATGGCATAATGTTGTACCATTTAACATTTCATTTGGTCGCATTACTCGTTTGAAAATGAATATTGAAAAGTGTAATGTAATGCCGTTACATTATCGTTGCAAGATAAGTCACAATAAATCAAGTACAATTCGGTCACCTTAGAACAACCTTTCTATAGCGGACATTTAAATAATATAAATGAGACTTTATGTAAATCAACGTTTAGACATTCAATGTTAATCGACCGATTGCTGACAAGGCGCCGTCTGATGTCAGTACAGTGTATATCCAGTTTCGTGTTTATTATATTATATATACTTAACAATAAAGGCATTTATTAAAATACACTCAAACCTTTAATTGTACAGTTGACATCCAGTGGGGACCAACTGCTGTTGGCAAGACAATGCCTGACGTCGTTACCGTACAGTGTATACCCGGGATAACAGGAGTACCGGACCGTGGACTCGTATGTTGTTGTGCCGTTCATAAGGGTGTAGTTACCATGGTGGATATGGTCCGCATTATTACAGTCTGTCATGATTGAAAACATGTAGAATCGTTTAAAAAATATAATAAAAATTGTCTTGGTCTATTTTGACACAAAATAGGTATAACAAAGACATGTACTGCCAACTTTCACATAAAATATCACTGTACACGTTGAATAAATGAAACGCTTTAAAACCTTTGCTTCAATGCAAATTAAAGATAAACAGCTAGAAAGGATTCTAATAATGATAAACACTAATCGTAGTAGTTAAAGTATGGAAATATCATGAAATTACCATTAATAACGCATGTTGGCGGTATGTCACTCCATGTCTCATTAGCGTAACAGATACGGGTGACGTTGCCAGACATCGTGTATCCAACGTCACACGCGTACTTGGCGACGGACAGATATGTTGTTCCGTTGGAAGTGTCTACATCGCCTTTGAACGGTTGCGAAAGGTTCCCACAATCTAATAATATTGGAAAAATCGTATTCATTATAAGAAATTACAAACCTACGCGAGTAATAAAAAATATTTAATATTAATTATGTATTAAACTTTATAACAGTGCGCTACTTTACTCGTTATTGGCATATCGATTATGAAGTTCACCCCTGTGTGTGTTTCGTTTAATGTCAAGGCACCTACGAATGGCATTAAATACATTTCGTGGATATGGCAATTGTGGATATAAACATATTCTCGACCTAACATGTATTTCATATAGCTATATTTGTAATATGACACTATGCTAAAATTAGCAATGGAGACGCAAAGTCGCATGTTGTCTTATTTCAGACAATTGATATCATGCTATTAATAAGTGCTTTTGTCACGAGCACGAGAAAAACGTTTGGCATTATCTCTCACCATTTATGATGCACGTTGGTGTCGGACGGTCCCACGTGTTGTTTTTAAGGCATGTTGTTTGTCTGTGTCCATGTAACGTGTAGCCTGTATCACAATGAAATGTAGTTGTGTTTCCCACAGCTGTTCCGTTACGGATATCCACCGAGCCATGAACAGGTTCCAGGGGTTTTCCACAGTCTAAAGTAAACAATAATATGCACTGCTAATTTAAGGAATGAATGTATGCATATTGGAAAATTAAATAAATCCACATATATTGATATTCTAAACCATACAAGCACTTCCTATGAATATCACCTGTTGTGCGAGATTTATAATCATCATTAATTAATTATAGTTTTCAAAATATATATTTTTATATACTCAAAATGCTATAGATGGAATGGAATAGCTGTATCATCTTAATAATCGGAGTTGTTTGGAAGTAATGTTTTGAATTGATTCCCGGGTAAGTATATAATGTAAGGTAAAACATCATGCTCCTAAAATGCATGTTCACAATTTGTTTAATTGCTTATATCCGATGCACTTAAAGGACCTGTTCGCAGTTTGATAAAAGAACAAATTTGAAATAAGTTGTTTCAAATTCGCAAAATTTCGTTGCACTTATGTTATTTGCATGGAATAAGTTATACTGAACATTAACTATGCTCTAAATAATTCATTATATGCATCTTTTGACGATTTAAAAATCATACAAATTATAAAGCGTTACAAACGCGAAACAATTGAATAATTTGGAGAGTTCTGTTGTTATCGTTATATTTTGTGACATAACGTGGATTGATTATATTAAGTATGAAATACGTCACTGACTGTATCAGCATGGATGGCCGAGTAGTTTAAGCGCTACACTTTTACTCATTTGGTCAGTGGGTCGAGCCCAGATGTGGATTACTTTTTGTTTTAATTTTATTTTTGTTTTATACTGGAGCTCTTTAGTTCCGATGTTTACATTTATCAATTTAAGCAGTAAATTAAAAACTTCAAAACATTCCAAAATCTGTGAACAAGTCCCTTTAAGAGGAAAATCTTAAACAAATTACAATATTTAGATTCAACTAACGTTATCACATTAAATAGCCTAAACTCAATGACGTGTTAAGCACAACAATAGCATTGGCGAAAATGTAAGATTGTATATGAGCTCAATCTCAAATAGAAACGCATATTCTTAATATGCTGCAGATATTAACAATGCTCAATTAACCTTTAGGCTCGCAGCCAGAAATGTTGCCCCAATAGCCATCTGCCGCACATGTAATATTTTCCGTTATGTGGTTATTGTCGTGATGTCCCTTTATTCTGAAACCGGCATCGCATCTAACAATCGTAACGTCTCCATAGAGTGTTGAACTGTTCCATACTATGCTCGCATGGAGAGCGGTTGAGACATCGATAAGCAAACCACAATCTTAAAACGAAAACAAAAACATACCCAACGTATTACTTAATTTCAATTGACTATTCAAAGAACTTGATTTATTATCTTTGAAAAATGTTAATATATTTAAGACCCGTTACGTAAAGTCAATACAAAAACACTCTTACTTTATTAAATGACAGCAACATGTAAATGTAGCAAACGATTAAAATACATTGATTTAACACCTAAGCTTTTCGATGTTATTTGTTTACTACTATGGGTGTTCATTTGGTATTTAAAACATACTAACGATAAAACTATCGGACTATTACATTGGCCAAAAGTGTATTAAGCAATCCCGCTTATACTATGAAAATGACATGAAATTGCATAAATAAATAAGTAAATATGTTTATCTCTAAAAGCTTATCGACATATAATATTCGAAAAAATATCCTCATATTTAATATAAGTATAAACAAAATGATTGTTTAATACACAACTCTCATTCCAATTAACTCGAGTGATATTTATTTTTTTGTATACTATAAATGATGACCCGGAGGCGCGAACAAATCTTCAGTAGCACTACAATCGTATTGAAATGAACAATAAATTAATGAAGTACGCGTCCCTTGAAGTAATGAGTAACAATCCCAATAGAAAAATACGTGCCTAATTGTACAGATATATGCCCATCAAGAACGACATCAACCTGTTAAATTGTATCAGACTTTTTTATATATTGACATTCGACATTTAACATTTGACAGACATACACACAGACGGCCAGAGAGAGAGACAGACACACACACAGACAGAAAGACAGACAGAAGGACAGGAAGATATACAGATACACAGACATACAGACGGACAGACAGATGACAATCGATTATAAGGAAATGCGTCACTTGAAATCTTTTCTATCTATAGATAGGTAGATAGATAGATAGATAGATAGATAGATATATAGATAGATAAATAGATAGATAGATAGATAGAAAGATGGATAGATAGATAGATAGATAGATAGATATATAGATAAATAGATAGATATATAGATAAATAGATAGATATATAGATAGAGAGATAGATAATTAGATAGATAGATAGATAGATAAATAGATAGATATATTGATAGATAGATAGAAAAATAGATAGATAGATAATTAGATAGATAGAAATATAGATAGATAGATAATAAGATAGATAGATAGATAGATAGATAGAAAGATAGATAGATAGATAGATAGATAGATAGATAGAACGATAGATAGATAGATAGATAGATAGATAGATAGATAGATAGATAGATAGATAGATAGATAGATAGATAGATAGATAGATAGACAGATAGACAGATAGATAGATAGATAGATAGATAGATAGATAGATAGATAGATAGATAGATAGATAGNGATTTTTTTTTACTATATACTATATATACTAACAAGGGATACAACTAGCCATAAATTCAGTCGACACGGGTTTGCAACAATTATTTTTCTGAATTTCACCCGTGAAAAAGCATAAAGACATAAGATTGCGTGCGATTTCCGATGGTATTTGAAAAAACATTTAAATATTTCGCAGGCGTATTACTTTATCTTACGATTAACAATGATTTCGTCTGGTTTTAAAACATATTGTTTTCTCGTTTATTTTGCACAGCTACAATCGCCATTGTTGTAAAAAACGCCACCGAATGATATTGCTTCCCGGTTTTACGTATGAAAACTACGTACAAGCCGGGTATAGGAGATCATTGTAAACAACCACAACAACTATGGCCGACTTTTGAAAAGTTTACTGAAGTTGATGGTAAATTATTAAAAATATGTAGTTTAAAAAATAAGTCATGAATAACACGCTCACTATCTGTTCACAAGGTTGCTACTTTGTAAGTGCATACGGTATAAATGATACAAAATAGCCGCCTATCGATGTTTTACAGGGGTATTACGTGTGTACCTTGTGTTGCAAACCCGTGTCGATTTTGATAGCTTTTGCCTTTTTCGCAAAATGTAAGTCTTTTTATGAAAAAAGATCAAATATTACGTTACAGTTCGTATTTTTTCGGTGATTGAGCTAATATTAACAAAGAAAATAAATCGTTTTTGTTATTTTAATTGCTTTTATTGGAATGTTGAAAAAACTAGTTGTATCCCTTGTTAGTATATATAGTATAAAGTAAAAAAAATCGAGACTTTTCCCTGTGTATCGACGATACACATGGCTGCCTCGGCCAAACACATATCGAATTTATAACAAATGATACTTGCCCTTGGCTCGATTGGCTGCACAATTTTGTAGATTAGTGTCCACGTTTCGTGTTTGATTGAGCGAACAATAAAGAGTTTCAGTCAACTAACATTCATGCAAAAGGTCTTTTCCATTCTCAATTGTTGGAGAAACGTCATGGCGTGCTTTTTCGCGCGGAACCACTTTGTAAGCATTCGAAATTAATTTACTCTAAAGAAATATAATTAAAGAAAATAAAACTTTAAGTAAGGCTACAAACAACCAAGTATCACAAGGATCCGCCGCACATAGATATCACTGGTTCATAGCATTACTCTTTCATATTCCTGCCACCAATACCACTAGTTCCAATACCACCATAACGCACCACGTGATGGTCGATAAAAATAGTATTCTACATGTGTATGTCGAAAAAACTAACACATAAGAAATCGCTACACATTCCTCGCAGCAAATAACCACACTGGAGCAAAGATCTATCAATATACACAGATTGGAAACATCGATGCAAGACTGCGGGAGAGCTCTTTTTATCTCTCGGCCATCTGTTATCTGTTCTTTTGACTAAAGGTATAACGAGGCTCGAAACTGCGCGGATGTTGCCAACTATACATGCTATCACCAGGTATGTATATTAATATACATATCTGCTATCACTTATGCACCGAATCAAAACCATGTATATTGATTGATCTTTGATCAAACCTTGTAGTAGAAGTAGTAGTAGTAGTAGTAGTAGTAACTCGAAGAAAGAGAAAAATAAACACAACTGTGTGGGCGCTTGATGAACAGTGACACAAACAATTTACAACACTGTACTGACGAACTGATGCACAATACCGAAACACAAAAAGCTATGTAAGAAAGATAATGCATGATCGACGACGAACGGGTGACTGCACGTTCGGGAAATCGCAAATGTTGTACAGTGCATAAACTCTGTCGTAGAATGCATTCTTCGAGAAATGTTTACATTATGTGAACGATAACCATGTGTCGCATAAGTGTGAAATTAATTATCAAAACTATAAAAGTTGTAATCGTGACTACTCGTTCTGTCTCGGAAAAAATGTTCGAAGTGGTTAATGTGATCATTATGGGAAAGTTGTGGCGGGTGTTGACGTTTTATATTAAAAGTAAAACGACGTTGACATGCGTCTTTGGAATATATTAATGCAATTCAAATATTTTTATATTTATTGTTATTGTTCAAATTGTTTGAAGATCCACACACAGTCTACGTAAAGACAAAATCTAATTTTAACCCTTTGCATGTTGGTAAATTTGTCGTCTGCTAAAATGTCGTCTGCTGAATTTCTAAAATTAGCATTTTCTTCAAAAATATTTCAAAGAATACTATCAGAATAGC
>VMBQ01013418.1:0-10842 GCA_007657795.1 Dreissena rostriformis | reverse complement strand
GCCATGAGCTCAGAATGACGGTCTGTGGGAGATTTTAGATAATGGCTTTTTTTCCATGCGACATCTTTTGCTTTTGCAGAATTCAGCAACTGTTTCCCTTTTGGTACAACCCAAGTTGCTGACTTGCTGGTGCATGCGATTTTGGTCGCCCCTGTTTTCACAGCATGTTCACAACGGAACAAGAGTCCTGCAATGTGATTGCATGTGCCATACATGCCGGCTGTACAGGTACAATAAGCTGACATAATTTCACCTCCAGGTTTTTCACTCTGATCTTTCTGAACACATACCCAAACATTGTAACTTGCATTGTTCACTCTTTGTGAAGGTTTAACTTTTGCCTTCAAAAAACACTAATCACATTCCTCAGATATGTGGTGTACTAAAACTTCTCTGACCCATTCATTATCGAAATATCTGTAAGCTTTTCCAAGCTTAAATTCGTTCATGAGTTTATGCACAACAGCACTAGGGGATGTACCGTCAATGTAGGCTGAGATGTCTGTTATATAAATAGAAGGCCATAAGTTCATGTCAGCATTCTCACCCTTCCATCTAGATTTCAGCATCATGGGGTCTGGCAATACTCCACCATCAACACGTAGTTTAGAATTGTACTCATCTAAGAGACGCATCTCTCTACACTCTGCCTTTGCATCGACTGGAAGCTGCTGTTCCAATGCACGAAAGGCTCTGAAAATATGTGATTAAGAATTTTAGTTAATTTTGTTAAAGGGGCCGTCAAACAGATTTGGCATGTATTGAAGCATGTCATTAAATGCTATATTGATAAATTTAAACATTTGACGTAAAAATCTCCAGTTAAAAAAAAACAAGAATACAATTTAAAAAAGGTAAAAAAAGTAACCCTCAACAGGGCTCGAACCAGTGACCCCTGGGATCCTGGAGTAAAAACCAATTAGACCGCTCAGCCATTCTGCCAAGTATGTACATTAGCCGTATTTTATACCATATATAAGCAATCCTCGTAGTTTCACAAAATATAGCAACAATATCAGAACTTTCCAAATTATTCCATCGTTTCCCGTCGAACGACGCTTTATGATTTTCGGGTTTTCAAATCGTCAAAAGATGCATATAATGGATATTTAAGAGCATGGTAAATGGTCAGTATTACTATTTCCTCAAAAATATCATAACAAAAGCGAAAATTTGCGAATCTGAAACAATTTTTTTTAATTTTGTCAATTTACCAGTCTGTTGGACGGCTAAGTTCAAACACATTTATTATTCCCCACAGAAGTTGAGGGATATAGTTTTTTCACTGTCGGACTTGGACTGTCTGTCAAAACTTCCATGGCCTATAATGCAGACACTTTAAAAGCTTTCGGCATGAAACTAAATGGGTATATAGATATCAATGAGTACTATGCGCAAGAACCAAAACCCTCATCTTTCTAAGTTTATATATTTTTCCTTTTGTAATGTTTGTATGAAGGACAAATACATCATGTCACATCAATTTCTTGAAATATAAGAAAGTGGCCGAGTTGGTGTTCAAAATCTGTATTCCATGTCGTATTCACTACTGACTTAGTTTTTGAGGCTTTGCATGTTTGCAGGGAAAATATTAAGGGGTGTTGCGGCAGTTTATTTAACCGAGGATATATTTATGGCAACACCGATGCTATAATCACAACCCAATAGTTNATAACTGATTTTCTGGGGTTTTGAATGGTTTGATCTGTGTAATATTGCAACGTTTTTGAGCAGCGTGTATCGAACAAATATCTGCTATGCTTAAAACAAATTTTAGACTTTACATATTTTGTTTTGACCAAACAAGTTAAGTACATTTTTAAAATATATACAGTATGTAATAAATGTTACATTATAATTCCACTAACGTTGACTACAACTCAATGCACATAGAGAAGCAATTGCTTATCCATTTTGGCCTGCCATTACGTATTGAATGTTGAAAGATGGACCGCATGTAATTTCTATTTTCACATATTGATGAGTAATATGTATTAAGTAGCAGATGTAGACTAACGATAGCAAAAAATGTCTACTTATAACGTGTATGTATTGCGAACAGTTGCATAAGCAGTATACACCAAATGACTGTGTCTCTAATAAATCTAGTCAAAGACTGTATGTCTGACTTTATTCCATAGATTCTGGTTCTGTTGTTAACACAAATAATACAATTTTGAATATAACATAAACAAGCAACACGCAGCAGTCAAAATATTGTAGTAAAGCCTGCATAATTAATTTTTGAAATTTCTCCGAAAAATTAAACCACTTTGCTCTGTAAAACGCCAGTTATAGATAAATATTTTTCCCATTGTGTTTTATTCACAGCTGGTCTTTTGACAAAATCCGACGCGCATGTAAATGCTGTGTATTGAAACTATAGAATATCTTACATTTACATGTAGTGTAAATGCTTTTGGTATTAAGCGTTCTCAAATATATTGGTCAACTTCTTTTAACAAAAGAAATTTATTTCAGTGTAATGAATATCGTTTATGTTAATTTTACGTTATGACAATTTCATCATCATCATCAGTCCNGGGGGGGGGGGGGGGGGGAATGAGGGACAACAATTCAGAAATCTTCCTCCAGTCAGGTCTGTTGAGTGGTGCTGAGAGTAAATTATTCATGGGAAGGGATGTCCACTCTTTAACATTGTCCATCCAACTTTTCCTCTGACGGCATCGACGTCATCCTCCCTCTAGCGTGCCCTAGAGAACAGTCTTGTACAGAGAGTCAAGCCTGGTGAGGTGTCCAAACCAAGCAAGCTTTTGTTGTTTGGCGGTCGCCAGTAGGGGCTCTTGTGGAACAACAAGTGATGCAGTCATATTCTGGACGTACTCGTTTATCTTGTGCTCCGTGTAGGAGATGCGGTCTTCATAGGCATTTATGTTTAAATGCCTGTATCATGCGTTCTGTGTCCGCGTGTAGCGTCCATGTATCGGAGCTGTAGAGTAGGATGGAGACGTCGAGGGACTTGTAGATCCTGTACTTGGATGGGAAGCTGATGGAACTGCTTGTCCACAACCTGATTAGTCTGGCCATTGCAGCGGGCGCTATGACAATTCTTATTCGGATCTCAGCGGTACTAGTACCATCCTTTGACATGGTTGCGCCAAAGTACTTCAAGCTGGTCACTTCTTCAAGCTTCTCGCCGTTCATTGTGATGTCTGCACTGATGTTGGTCGTGCTGTTCACCATGATCTTTGACTTTTCTGTGCTGACCTCCATCCGGTATGCTCCTGCTCTTTCATAGAGACTGTTGGTTAGATCTTGAAGGTCATTTCGGTGCCACCCATGAGGTCAATGTCATCAGCGAATCTAAAGTTGGAGATGGGATACCGCCGATGATTATAAGTGGGTGGTGGTCATGGAGAGTCTTTTGTATTATTTTCTCAATATAACGGTTAAACAGGACGGGAGCGAGCAGACATCCCTGACGGACGCCCACCGATGTCCGGGAGAAGTCCCCCTGCTGTCCGTTGAGAAGTACTGCGCTGCTGGCGTTTCCGCAAATTTCTTCAATGACTTTCACCAGCCCTTCTTCAATGTTGAATGCTCTCATAAAATGCCATAGACCATCATGCCACACGCGGTCGAAAGCTTTCTTAAATTCAATGAATTTGTGGAAGAGCTCACGTTGGTGAAAATGTAGGATTATATTAAATTTACATAAACCATTAACGTTTTTTTTTTTTTTTTTTTTTNACAGACTTTCCGTCATGTTTTTGGATGTCAACTCGCTACTTTCAACTGCTGCATACACAGTTTCTAACAAATCGATAACACAAATGATTCGGTTGTTTGTACTTGGTTGGAAAATGTTTGCGATCGACATATATTTAGCTAACAATAGCGGACGTCTTTCGACCTCGCTTAGACATTTTTATTACGCACCATTATAGAAACTGAAAGTACAGACGCTTTACAAATACATTCACGTTGTAACTATTTTAGTCAGACGCTTAATTTGCTATGAAATTAAGTCCGCATAGTGTTTAAATAACTTCGACTGTTTTGGTCCTCTGTCATCCAGGCGCTTGCTAACTTTCGAATGCATAAAATCTCCGCCGCGGTACGATAATTATTCCAATGAAAAATTACCAAAATTTAGCAAAGAATTTTCGATCAATACTTGTATCGTACGCATCAAATTTAAAGAATAAGCGTAAAAGTCAAATTGATTGCGTTTTCAATACGCATTATATTGAATTTCTTTGCGTTATTAACTATTTTAATAGGGTGAAAAACGCCGATACGCAGCTCATCTGGGACACTGGTGACATGTGGTGTCACAGGCCAGCGATTTTTTTTTCCCAATTGGGAAAAGCAGCTGTACCAGCCCAAGTGAGTAAAATTAGTGCTTAAAAAAATCCTGAAGTCGGGAAATTGGTGTTTTTGATTTTTTGCTTACAAATACATTAAAATTGAGAATAACTGATGTCAAGTTGTCAATATTATATTTCTAGCCATATGATATATACAGCTGCATAAGTAAATTAACCAAAGTTGCAGTTTACTTTTAAAAAAACTTTTTTTTTAAACTTTCAACTGGGAAATTTGTAATTTTTCCCAGATTGGGAAAGTACCGTTTTCAAAGAAGGAAAAAATCGCTGCAGGCACACCAATAAACGCTTTTAATCCACACATGGGACAACGCCTCCCATTGAGAGAATGCGCTCGTGCCTCTATCGCAGATGTTTTCAAAACCATTATCTTGCTTAAATTGATCATCTGAGTAGTGTATAATTAACGCTCGATTGGTCATTGTCGGTTCGGGTACTACTTACATGTACCCCGGGTACTCTTAAGTATACTTACATGTACCCCGGGTACGATAAATATACTTAATTGTACCCGGTCGATATTAGACTGTACCCGAGTTGTATTCCCGCCCAAAATCTGATCTGGTAAAACGCGCTACCGATAACCGTTAAACGATATTGTTTATCTTAAACAAACTTCTCTTTTAAAAAAAAATGCACCAACATGCTTTTTGAGTATAAATTGAGCTAATGTAGAGGTCATTTTACAGAAAACTGACATAACTGTGAATATAATTAATTAAAAAAAAAATAGCCGACATCGACCGATTCAGCTTTAAATTTCCCCGGTACGTTTTAGTATATTTACCGTACCCGGGGTACATGTAAGTATACTTATGAGTACCCGGGGTACAAGTAAGTAGTACCCGAGCCGACAATGACCAATCGAGCATAATTAACCAATAAAAACATCACTTATTGTTTTCATGTTTTTATTTTTTTATCGTTAATTTAGACTTTATAACAAAAGTTTTAAGAAAGACATTTATAACTTAAGAAAATGTAGAGAACATCATTGGAGCTTTTTTTTTTTTTTATCTTTAATTTGGGTTTTATTAAGAAAATTTAATTAATTATGAAATCAGTTTAATAAATATTGACACCAACACAAACAAAGTTTATTTCAGGCTTAAGACTTTGATATTAACTGTAAAACGTTATTTTTTAAATAATTAAATTTAAGTAGAGTTATAGGCAAAAGCTTATAATTATGTACTTTTCAATAAAAAAAGTCTGCCATGTCCTGACATCTTACACAGTTTTGCTAATGAATAGCTCATATTTTCATTCAAAATCACAAAATTAATTTCCAACAAGAAATTGTTGTATTACCTTGAGAGCGAGTTTAAAGATATTAATAAAAAATATATTTGACCTTTGACCTTGAGGGATGACCTTGACCTTTCACCACTCAAAATGTGCAGCTCCATGAAATACACATGCATGCCAAATATCAAGTTGCTATCTTCAATATTGCAAAAGTTATAGCCAATTTTTAAGTTTGTGCAAACCAACAAACAAACCAACAAACAGGGCAAAAACAATATGTCCCCCAGTATAGACTGGGGGACATAAAGTTTTAAGATTATAAGACTAAACCAGATACATTCTTTTAATAAGAAAAGTTTGCCTCTACCTGAAATCTTACAGTTTCGCTAATAAATATTTTCGGACCAGTTTTAGTTAAAATCACAAACTTCATTTCAACTATAGATTTTTATAAATACCTTTAAAATGACACATGAAAGAAAAATTTAAATAACAAAATAGTAAATGTTTAGAAAAACAAGATGTATGTACTATTCAAGTCTGCCTCGGTCTTGAATATTACAAAGTTTGTCAATGAGTATCTCGGGAACTATAGAAGTATGGCATTTATAAAAAAATAATACAGGTTTAAACTATGGCAGATACTTATTCAATAAAAGCGTCTTAAAGTTTAATCTTTCAATGTTTCACTAATTAATATCTCCGGAACTATAACGCTAAAATCACAAAGTTTACTTCAGATATTGATATAATCTTTATAAGTATCTTCGAATAATTACATTCCATAAAGAAATAATTAAATTTTAGGCAAAGGCATTACTGAAAGGTGTGCTTAAAAAAAGCTAACTGGGCTAAGAACATTACGTGCTGTCAGTTTGTCACTGAATTATATTGTTGCACTGCAGAGACACATATTTTTTTGATCTATCGTGTATAATTTATGTTTTTTTTTAACTTCTATTGATTAACGATGTGATAAGTATCGAAACTTTGTTGCATGTTTCACTTATTTTCGAAACTTTGTTTCATGTTTCACTTGTTTTTAATCCTACTGTGCCAAGTCATAAAATACTGTTTATCCGGGAAAAAAGTGGATGCACCCTATGATTATGCTGTAATCTGCCAAATTCTTCAGTACTGTACTGGCAGCTGGTCACCTGATAGCTAATAATGGCGGTGGTCAATTTATTGATTCTAGGATTGTCTATTGAAATATAAAGTATTGAACTAAACTCTAAAAGTGTTTCTCATTTGTGTGTATGCATTAATTTAATTGCTCATCTAGAACCCATTAACACATGAATAGTTTGAATAAGGTACGAGTTGACCACGGTAGGAGTTGACTACCGTGGGAGTTGACCAAAATACGTACAAGTTGACTACCGTGCGAGTTGACTTAGGTACGAGTCGACACTACCAGTTGACTGTAAACAAATAACGGGACTGTCCGAAAATTTAGAGTGTCCGAAAACTTAGTGTATTAACGGTATGTAGTTTGAAAAGTAAACAATCATAACCACATAATGAACGATGCTTTAATTAATAAAATATGCTACCAAATAGAAGAATTGATGTTTTATAATCAAAATCGAAGCAAATGCATGCTAGAAAGCACCATGATCATCGAACTGTGAAATTTAATATGTTTACTTCTGGTGATGGAGGTTTCTTTACTTTTACGACATATGAATGAAAACTTCAATGTTGTGAAATTTCTATTTTTTACCAAATTTTTAGCCTTAAAAACAGTTATTTATGTTTAAAAAATTAAACATACTCGTTAAAAAACTGTTTAAAAGTGTATTATTATTCTTTATTCATTACTTAAGGTACGTCATATGTATTGTTGCAAAATCTGATTGTCTACTTTACGTTAACAACAATCTCCAAGAACTTCCAGGCGTCTGCAGCTGTTATTGAAATGTCTGAGCCATTTCAATTCCATCCTGCAATGCTTCAGGTAAATGTTTGTTGTTCAAATGTTTTTTTCGGCGTAGCTGTTTAACCCAGCTTTTCAACATAGCTAACCTTCGACTTTGTAAGCGTCCAAATTTGAATAAAAATATCCCGCCGCCGGTAACTTTTCGAAATAGAAAACTTGCAATCTAACGTACGCGGCCTTATTGTCGTCATTAATCAAAATGTTGTCAGCTAAAGAGACACCACTTATAAGTCGTAACGTCGCAGAGATATTCTATGAAGTAAAATAAACATAAAGGGAGACGATGCAAGTCTTTTTAACTCGAGGTTTAACACTATTTCAGCTTAAAGACCTATGCGTCCTATGGTTGTCATCGCTGTGGCCCAAGGGTCGTCAGTGTGTTCGTTAAGTCAGCATTACTGTAAACCAGACAACCTTAACAGAAACAAAAGAATTTTATTGACGTATTTTGTTGCAAAACAAGGCAAATAAACTTTCGGTTTATACAGTGCTTGTTACTTACAAAATTAACAAGCTTAAACAAAACAAGAACAGCTTTTAACAGCTTACGTTACAAACTACTAACGTTAAAAACGCATTTTGAGTGTCAATTGTGTTNGCGATTATGTGGGATTTGTGAAGGCGCTAATTTCAATTACCCAGGGGCAATACACATCATTCTGTCCGAGACTATTTCATTCAAATGTCACGCGCTCGAAATTACGAGGCTGTGCCCATTGACAAAGTTTTTGCCTGATGCTCCTCACTCAAGCATGTTGAGTACATATGTTGTCTTTACGTATATATGTATATGCGAGTTTCTGAAAAGCGATGTATTCAACGTATCTCTTAATGCACTGTAAACACATATGAATACAAATATTATTTGAGAAGATGAACGTTTTTTTTTACATTGCAAAACACATATTCCTTACACATTACAATGCACATACTCTTTTATCAACGCGGACACGAGAACTGAAAGTAACAACGACGTTGTTGCGTGTATAAAATATATACTTCATCATTTTACAAATATGAAGTTCTACTAAAACGGAGTTTTTCTATGCATAATCTGGAATGTTTTAAATATGCATTATTCTCGGCTGTTGCGAGGAACGTATGTTCATGGTATCATTTGTTTTCATACTATGTGCAATGTTGTGTCGACTACTTATAGCTTAGTTTTGCCTTTTCTTATTACATGTAGAAAATTTAAGAACGTATATGTAGAATGAAATAATTTATTTAAAAATGGCTCAAACACGAATAAGTTATCAGCCCGATAATTAACCTTTACATGTTAATCAGTGAGTAAACCTTTTTTTAATTAAAAAAACACATCGGGGTCTTGATTTACTAAGCTACTAACACCGTGTCTAATTATATGTCTTCATATTGTTTCAATTGTTATATATTTTCCTGGAGTATTTTTAAACGCAGCATATTGCTTTTAACAAACATTCAGATACAAAAATAACAATGCATTTTATCCCACTTTTACAGCGATTTCGGTTGATTATAGCCCCGTTCATAAAATTTCTGATATAATACACGGCACGAAATGACGTCATATTTTCGACAAAATTACGTCATAAATCATCAAGCGAAAATAACAAGTTAAACTTATTTTGTTTAAATAAAAATGTTAACTGAATAGAAAGTGGGATGAATAGAATAATAGGTAAGTGTTGATTATAGATCAGGTTTATCATGCTCGGCACGAAAACGAAAAAGCACTCTCCAAGGCTCGTGCTTTTTGTTTTCTAAGCCTCGCATGATAAACCTGATCTATAATCAACACTAACCTATAATTCTCTATTTATCCCACTTGTACAGCGAATTCGGTTGATATAAGCCCCGTTGATTAAATTTTTGCTATAATACACGGCACGAAATGACGTCATGTTTTCGACAAAATGACGTCATAAATCCAGCGAAAGCATCCAGTCTAAACTACTTTTATTTAAATAAAAAGGTTTACTGAATAAAAAGTGGGATAAATAGAATAATAGAAGTGTTGATAAAAGATCAGGTTTATCATGCTCGGCACGCAAACGAAAAAGCACTCGCCAAGGCTCTTGCTGTTTGTTTTCTAAGCTCATAATAAACATAAAGAAACAAACGAATTTTATTGACGTATTTGATTGCAAAACAAAGCAAATAAAATTTCGGTTTATACAGTGCTTGTTACTTAAAAAAACTAACAAGTTTAAACAAAACAAGAACAGCTTTTAACGGCTTACGTTACAAACGACTAACGTTACAAACGCATTTTNAATATGGCAATATGCGCATGACGTGAAAACGAACAATAAGCGACTACTTGACATGGCGGAATCCCGCTTTAAATTGGCTTCTTTACGATGCCCGTCCATAACTGCAACTGCATACAAATCATGGAGATTTTCTTCTTGCTCGACTCTGTATGTGCCCAACAAATCAAGAGATCGTCTGCCGTAGTCGTGTAGTCCTACAGCTTGGACGTTTCTAAGTCCGTGTCTGAATTTTCATGTCTGAAAGTAAATGCCATTTCCTGGATGTAAACAACGAGAAACAAACCAACTTAGCAAGGTTATGTGTTATGTAATAAAAAGGAGTTACCGTTTTACTTACAAAGGATGTAATTTTCGGTTAATTCAGAAAAAGCTATTAAAAAATTAAATTAAATTAAAAACTATAGAGACTATTATGATAAAAATATGTTGTCAAGGTGTCTTTCAGCCTAAACTTTTCAAGTAGAATATACTTCTTTTAAACAAAAAAATAAAATATAATCGGAAAGTATCGTCCCTGATAAGCCTATGCGGACTGCAAAGGCTACTTTGAAACGACACTTTACGCACATGCATTAAGTCGTTGCTCATATGTTGTGCACTAGACCGTTGCGTTTATGTGTCTCTAGATCACTTTATCAGAGATGTCAATGGACTCGCGGAGGTCCTTCACCCAAGTGTATGCTAGGACCGGAGGATACAAAGGACAGATTGTTGCACTTAAAATGTATGAAAAGAAGAACTTGTACGTAAGCCGGAGAATGAAGAAAGAAATGAAACTGGTAATGGCCTGGGTAGCATACATTGTCTTGTAAGACCACCGGTTGTTCAAGAACAGGAATCTATAGAATAATAATGTTTCGGAAGTTTCATCATCTCTTTATTGTTAAATAATTTTGAATCTCATGTTTGTGTGAATCGAAGTTTGGACTAACGCATTCAGTATGTATGTGAGCCGCAAAAAGAAATGACAAAAACACGCAGTTCGTCAATCTCTTTTTTAAACCCAACCACCATTATTAATAATTTAAAATTTGAAACAAAAATC
>VMBQ01013417.1:0-16763 GCA_007657795.1 Dreissena rostriformis | reverse complement strand
CATCCGGAAACCACCTGGTGGACGGACCGACCAACAGACCGACCAACATGTGCAAAGCAATATACCCCCTCTTCTTCGAAGGGGGGCATAATAAATCAAGACTATATGAAAAACTATTAACGAATGGAATCATTAGCCAATAATTGAATGGTCATCAATATCATCGGAAATAAACCTTGGACCGTATTTACCAACCAATTCTTAGACCTTAGTCTAAAAAAAAGAATATTCTTAAAACTGTAATGTTTAAGAACTACTAAAAAGTGTAGTATATCATGTCATCTAATACATATAATTGCAAAATTCTTTGTTTTATTTGTTAATTACATAAGCACCATTTTTAGTCTGTATATATTCACATTCTGAAGTATGATTTCTTGGGTCTACTTTTATTCTTTATTCTTAAGTCTAAGAATTGGTTGGTGAATAAAGGCCCAGCAGTATTCAACCCATTCTTAAACTCAAGAATGAAGAAACTAATGAGAATCAAGAAAAAAATATTTTTAGTCTGTATATATTCACATTCTGAAGTATGATTTCTTGGGTCTACTTTTATTCTTAATTCTTAAGTCTAAAATTGGTTGGTGAATAAAGGCCCAGCAGTAGTCAACCCATTCTTAAACTCAAGAATGAAGAAACCAGGTTTTTTTTTCCCTTTTTTGGGAAGATAGCCCATGGCTTTGGATTTGGGAATTTTATCTGCATTTTCAAGAAATTGGGAAAATAAATTNTTTAAATTGGGATTTTTTTTCCAAATTTTGGGAAAAAAGTATACCTTTTGCCATTGGGAACATAGCCGTTAGTCGGCTATAAAATCAGCCGAAAAAAACCCCTGGAAACTAATGAGAATCAAGAAAACAATATTCAGAGTTAAACTGTATACTTATGTTGATTATGTCATGAGCAAATTTTCTAAATAAATTTGTGTTCAAAAAGATATGCTGAATACAAAATAAGATTCCAAGCAAGAGATAGTTATAAAACATGTATGCCACCCAGACTTTCCATGTCAGCTTGACCTTAGATCTCTTGATTTCAAAATGATTTAGGGTCAGCCACCTAACCAGCATACCAATTTATATGATCCTTGAGATTCTCTAGATAGTGTGCAACAAATTTCACGATACAAGAATTTGTGACCTTGACCTTTGACCTGATGACCACAATTTTAATAGGGGTCTTAATTTCCACCCAAGTAGCCACTTAATCAATTTGCATTATCATTGGTTAAACCCTTCTCAAGTTAATGTGTGAAACCAATTTCCTGTTACAAGCCCATGTGACCTTGACCATGGACCTGTTGACCTCAAAATCAATATGCATCATTATTTCCTCTTAAGTTACCAGAATACCAATTTAAATGATCGGAGGTCAAAGCATTCTCTAGATGTCATGAAAAAACTAATTTGAAGATTTAAGCCCAGGTGTCCTTGACCTTTGACCTGCCGACCTAAAAGTCTCTATGCATCTACTTTTCTTCTCATTTAACCATTTTACTAATTTGCATATTTACAGATCAAAGTGTTCTAAAACAAAAGGCAATGAAATGAATTTTCTTTTAAAGACCATGTGACCTTGACCTTTGACAAATACATGTACAAACAAAATGAACTTGCACTGAGGATATATAGACAAAACTTTTTTAACATTTAATACATGTAAAGCTACGCTACCCCTGAATGTAGAACATCCCAGGCATAGTCTATTGCGCATATGGTGCCTGTTCTACCACAACCAGCACTGCAATGATAAACATCATTTCATATACAGGGTAACAGATAAGGTTCGTTTTATCGTTTTTACGATTTGTATTTGACAGAAAACGAATCGAAATAAAAAATATTAATCGTACAGAAAACGATAATGAAAATGGAAAACGAATTGAAATCGATTCTTCGTCGTTTTAGTTTTTCCATTTTCCACCGTACCGCGTTTAATTATGATAAGTGTATCGTAACCGTTATTGCGGTCGTTATATTTTCAGTTAGTTTATATAGACACCGTTTTGGGCCGGTGTCAATATAAAAAGTTACTTCCGCCGAAATAAGTTTGGGAAAATGTTCTCTGTTAAACGCGGACGGGTTAGGAAACTTTCATAAACGGCGTGTGCGCCCAATATTTTACAATTCGTAACGAGTCCAAAAACCGTTGGGAAAAGACATTGGGAAGATTATACTATCAGATTTAATAGCGCAGGTGGTGACAGATTCTGAAATATTCGGCTCAAAACACTGTTGCGACTCCGTGTCTAAAAACCTAATAACAACGTGATTTCCACTGGCTTGTCATTTATGGAGAGGGTTTAGCAATGCGAGTTTGCTCTGAGACTAAAAGGCAGGAGTGTTGAAACTGGTTGAAACAAAATGACTCCATCATCCATTAGTCAATATACAATTAATACTAATATTTACAAACAACCATTGTCACTGTGAATTTTTAATGACTTAATTNAAACCCAATATACACATGTTCGTGAAATGTTGCAATTTATAAACATTGCCACCATAACCAACCTTTCCCATTTCGACAACTTTGCACGCCATAGCAACGACCTTGACCTTGTACTGCAGTATCATCCTCCAGAAGTCATACACTGTGTTCTTTAGTGGTCCCTGGCTGGCAATGTACCCATTCAGACCATCCATGTCCTGAAAGTGGAGCGCAGAACACGTGTGCACGTGAGCCTCTCTCTGGGAAAATTGGGTTTAATGCAAGTGCGCAAAGTATTGTCTCAGATTAGCCTGTGCAGTCCACACAGGCTAATCAGGGACTTTCAACTGGGTCTTTGCTAAGAAGAGATTTCCTTCAACCAAAAAATACACTACAAGCGGAAAGTGTCCTCCCTGATTAGCCTGTGCAGACTGCAAAGACTAATCTGGAAATACACTTTACTCACATGCATTAAGCCTGTTTTCCATGAGCGAGGCTCAATTATTAACAAAAACAATATTTGCTGATCTGCTAACAAACAAAGATCACACTTATTGTTGTAGAGAAGTCCTGAACCTGAGTACAGCATAGTAAAATGAACTGCTCATATCAACTGCAAAAATAGTACAACATTGTGAAAGAAATACATTTTGCATCAATGTTGTTGTTTATTAGCTGATGAAATCTTCATCATTCTAAAAGGCGTGTATTAAACCACTCAGGCTAAGCCATACCTATAAAAACGAACTTGAAAACATGCGCTATTGGCCTAAAAACCATGAATAATTGAAACATATTAATTTAATATGACTTAAATATATTGCACTGATTTATTATGTCCTTTTTATGTTATGCAGGTATGGGTGAATATTTGATAAAAAAGAAAGCATTCTTCATTTGTTATTATGAATAACACTAAGGTACAGTGTGAATAATATGAGAATTAATGCATGTTCGTATAAAGTCCTCCCCGATTAGCCTGTGCAGTCTGCACAGGCTTATCAGGAACAACACTTTCAGCTTTTATGGTATTTTTCATTTACAGATCCAGCAAATCCAAATAAGGCGGAAAGCAACGTCTCTGATTAGCCTGTGCGGACTGCACAGGCTTATCTGGGAAATCTTTAAGCACATGAATTTAACCCAGTTTTCCCAGAGCAAGGCTCATATTTCTGTGTGTCCAATTACTTGTGCTGCAATATTCAGGGCTTTTAGGTGAACGTTAGCACAAAATAAATCACAAAAATGTTTAAAAGATGGTCACTAAGTCAAGATAAGAGGTCAAATCAACATTGTTAGAATAATTAACAGTTCCTGTGATTTTTTAATCATTTGTAAAAGGAGAAGTACGTGTATTATGAAATATAACTAAGGGTCCATTGCATTTTATTACACAGCTCTGCACAAGACTGCAATTTAATCAATTATTATACAATTTCAATCAGCAAACACAAGAATTATGTCACATGATAGCGATTAATCTGTTACAATGAAGTTCAAGTACAAACTTGTTCTGAGAGTCAACTTCATGACACCATGTCCAGGCCTTTTTCTGCCTATCTCACGGGTCCGATAGTCGGACCNTACAATTACTTCCACATGCATCATTTTCAGTCAGTCACCCGCTTTAAATACACTAGTTTAATTAATATTCATCAAACACTCATTGGAAAATGACAAGGTTATAATGGATATGGTGAACACTTAAGTAATTGGAGCATGAGATAGTTTTAAGTAATAAATTACCACAATTTCTCAAATTTCATTGCAATTAAATGCACTAACAAGTTTATAGTGCCTACTCGTTTGCTAGAAAATGTTTTTTTATAATGGATGTTTTTTTTTTAAATTAAACATAGCATTTTACTTATTTAGGGGTGAAGAGTTTAGACCAGCATTTAACAGAATAGTTGAGCTGAGAAGTTTGTCAGTGCTGCTTCTATCAGCCACATGCACTAAGACAGTACTGCTAGCTTTAATCCAGACGCTGCAACTCCAACCAGGCATTCAATTTAAATGGGAGGTTCCAGACATGTATATAATCATGAATTTGCAATTATTCCAATTGTTTTTTTTTTACAATATTTGTAATCGATTCATAATTTCAAAACACCTAAGACATTTACAGTGTATAACTTTATTGTATATTTGAGACAAATACTCCACATTTTGGTTCATAGAAGCAGTGTTCAATCTAGAGGTGCGCCCTTGCGCCCGGGGCCGCTACGGCTCGGCTTGGGCGCGGATCTGAGACGTTTCCGGGCCCGCCGGGCGCACTCGCGGCCGAAAATCCAACTCCGTCACATTCTTTGTTTCTGCTTATTTTTTTCATTTCCGCTCATTCAGCGAGTACCTTGCAGACTGCTACCCGACGTAGGTGTAGTAAACTGCTAGTCTGTATTGCGCTTAACCTTATGGATCGATAACCCGTCGGTTACTATGGTATTTACATCCGGTATTTGCATCACATGATTCCGCATCAATAAACAAGAAAATGAAGAGAAATTCGGAGTATTTTGCGCCGACAGCGGCGACCAAAAAGCCNACTATGGTATTTACATCCGGTATTTGCATCACATGTTTCCGCATCAATAAACAAGAAAATGAAGAGAATTTCGGAGTATTTTGTGCCGACAGCGGCGACCAAAAAGCCGAAGACCCAAGAAGAGCCCCCGCCTTACACTGATAATAGTCCTCAAGCCTCAAATGAATTGAAAACTGCCCCGGAAACTTCAACTAATAGTGATAAAAAGAGAGGTTTTCAGCGGATATGGCTTACGAACGAGCGCTTTAAATCGTGGCTATCTTACGATGAAAAAGAAAACCAAATGAAATACACTTTGTGTTTATCCACGGGGAAATTAAACCCATTTGTCTCGGGGTGTTCAAATTTCCGACGTCGATTCGTTGACTCAAAAGGAGCAGTCTCGTATGAAAGCCGCCGTGAATTCATTGTATGACAAAAAGAAAAACTCTGTTATTTGTGCANGACTGATAAAAAGGAGCAGTCTCGTATGAAAGCCGCCGTGAATTCATTGTATGACAAAAAAGAAAAACTCTGTTATTTGTGCAATGTGAACTGTGTATTGGTTATGCAAGAAGCAAATCGCTACTGTAAAGTACAGCTCATTACTAGACCTACTCAAGCTGCAAGGCTGTCCTGATATTGAGTCTTTGTATTCAGGAGATAATGCCACTTACCAGTTGTGGCGGGCTGCTGAAGATTTTCAAGATGCCATTTGTCAGTTAATTGAGACTGATTTAAAGCAAAAGATAGCATCTTCCAATGTTGAATCCCTGATGTGTGATGAAAGTGATGATATTTCAGTCCAGAAAAAGCTTGTAGTCTATGTGAGATTAATTCCAAAAGATAGTTCGTTTGAACCAGAGACGTATTTTCTTGACAATGTTACAATTGAAAAGGGTGATGCTGAGACTATTTACACACGTTTGAAAGCTACTGCTAGTGACAAGGGTATAGATGTTAAAAAGATTATGTTTTTGGGGTCTGATGGGGCATCGGTGATGACAGGCCGGACATCTGGAGTGAGTGCACGGCTTTCTGGAGATCAGCCCTTCCTAGTGAACATTCATTGCATGGCTCACAAGCTAGNATTATGTTTTTGGGATCTGATGGGGCATCGGTGATGACAGGCCGGAAATCTGGAGTGAGTGCATGGCTTTCTGGAGATCAGCCCTTCCTAGTGAACATTCATTGCATGGCTCACAAACTAGCCTTATGTACTAGTCATGCAGCAGACAGTATTAATTACCTGAAAAAGCACAGGGAGATCCTCACTAACATTTTTTATTAGTTCAAGCACTCTTCTCTTCGAACTGCCAATCTGTCAAAGATTGTAGATGTCTTGGATGATAAGAAATTGAAAATAAAAGAGATTCACGCAGTGAGATGGTTTGCCTTTTACAGTGCCTTGGAAGCTGTTTTCCATACCTGGGGATCACTTGTAACCTACTTTGAGCAGGAAAAGCAGTCAGAAAGTGGTGGAGCAGCAAAGGGGATACATTCCCAGCTGACACAGTTTGAGTTTGTTGCTGTCACTTACTTATTGATGGACATTATGCCAATTCTGACAAAACTCAGTCTCTCCTTCCAGAAGAAGAACATAGACATTGCAGTGGTGCAACCTCTAATACAGTCCACAATATCACAGCTGGAATACTTGACTGAAAATGATGGCCCCTACATGACCATGTTAAATTCTGCAGTTACTGAGAATCACTTGGAAATCAAGAACCACAGAATTTCTATGACCAAGAACAAGGCGACACACTTCAAGTCCATCAGAGCAGAATTCATCCAGTAGGTGATATCTCAACTACACAGGAGGTTTCCTGAACATGACAAATCAGTCATAAGAGCATTGGCAATTCTTGGCATGAGAGGCATTACCTTTGTAGAAAAAGACAAACTACTTACTTATGGCAAGGAAGAAATTCAGATTTTGTGTGAGAAATATGGTCAACATGGGTCTCAGTGTGTCCCCTATGTTGATGAGGCAGAGGTGAAAATGGAGTGGGAGATACTGAAGCACCTGGTGATNTTACCTTTGTAGAAAAAGACAAACTACTTACTCATGGCAAGGAAGAAGCAGACTGTGAGAGAAGATTTTCGACTCAAAACGACATCAAAACCTCTGATAGGAACAGGCTGTCGGCAGATAGACTGAACACATTAATGGGAATAGCCATGAACAAGGCTAGTGTTGCTGACTTTGACTATGAGAGGGCTGTGGGAGTATGGAGGGGGGCAAAAGACAGGAGGGCTTTCAGAAGCAAGTGACTTTCTCAGTGTCAGGGGAGCAAGTGTAGAAATGTTCATTTCAAGGTAATCAGTAACACCATATCATGTGTTTCATGTCAGTTTTAACTTTTATATATGTATTTTTGATTTGTCTGCTAATGACCCCCAACTTTGACCAAGGGCCCCCTCCAACAAAGTTTGTGGGCCCGAAGGGCCCCCTTTAGTGAAAAGCTGGATTGAACACTGCCAGTTTCATGAAGGTTGGACAAATCAATAATACATCTCTGGACATGGCTTTTATTTTCACTCGTGTGTATATAAAGGGGTGTACTGTATGTAAATGATGTGATCTGTAAAAGTGATGTTGTTTTCATGAAGGTTGGACAATAAATATAAAGAGTGTTCACAAGGTAAATGTTGACGACGGACGACGGACAAAAGGCGATGTGCTCAGGTGAGCTAAAAAGAGCATAACTCTCACAATATGGAGGCAAGAGTTATGGTTCTTGTGCAGTGAACATTCCATTGATGAGATCAAGTATCAGGATCATGCCTCTCTTAGTTTTTTAAGATATGCTCTTTACAAGATCTAAACTGAAAATAAACAAAGGACAATAACTCTAAAATATGGAAACAAGAGTTGAAGTTCTTGTGCACTACACATCCCCATAATGAGATCTAGCTACCTATGGAGTAAATACCTCTTTTAGTTTTCAAGATATTTTTGGAAGAAAAATGACAAAGAGACAGATGTCCAAGGTGATTCTAATATTATAAGTAACTGTGTACCCCCTTTACTTTGTTATGAAGTGGTATAATAAGCCCAAATATTATTGTTTTCCAAATCTTTTAGCCTAAGTGAACTAGACTATGTGCGTGTGGTCTAATGAATAAATCTGCCTTTTATACCAGAATAGGGATAAAATTTGGCTGAACATAAAACAGAAATGATGGTGTGAACATAGAAACTATTGCCAAAATATAAGTATCCCTGTAGCGTAACTATCAATAATACATCACTGGACATGACTTCTCTTTTCACTTGGGTGTATACAGAGTGGTGTACTGTATGTAAATGATGTGATCTGTAAAAGTGATGTTGTTTCATGTAGTTTCATAAACCCATGGTCTGGAAATCATCAGCCATTAGTATAGGCAGTCCATTGGCAGCTGGGATTCCACCATGTGCACATTCCTGACAAAGGAGTCATCAACACTGGGGAGCAGTGTAATCCAACAATTATGTAGTCTTATAGGACCTTACAATACAAGCATTCAACACATACAGATTTGTCAGTCCATGAACTTCAGGTTAAAACGTGGTCAACAATTAAAATTGAAATACTTACTAAATGTGCTGAGTCTTTTTAAATTGGTATAACGTTTAATGCTGTTAAAATTTAATGAGTATATTCTACAGGAAGTACTATTCTTAAAACCTAAATAACAAACCAAGTAATTCCTTGGATTTTGCATGTTTTTTGCACTCTATTTGAAAATGTCACAAGACATGTCTTACTTTTCACCCTCCCCCTTCTTAGCAGCACCCTTTACATTTTGCACTTATCAGAAAATATCACCAGACTCTGACTTTTTACCCTGCCGTTTTTTCAGTAGCACCAACACACCCTACACCTTAAGCTATCCAAGATTGTTCCCTAGTATCAAAATGATGCAATATCATCAAGAAGAACTATTATTTGAATAATGGCAACAAGGTTGTTGAAGATGACATCAATGGAAATGAAATATATATATTTATAGATATAGGTTAAAGTCTGAGGTGGCGCTAAGGACCGAAAGTTTTTGAATTCAAGGATTATTCTACAGGTTTAGTAGGTTTTATAATGTTTTTTCAACATATTTTACATTAGTTTAAAAATCAGGGCGTGTAGTGCGATTCAGCTAATATTCATTTATCCACAAATGTACAGAAACATACAACCCATTTGGAAACGTTAGGACCATAATAAATTGTGACATGGTGAATTTTTCAAAAGAAAATCAATGTTTTTTGCCTGACACCTAACGATGGATTTCAACATCATACAAGTTGCTGCAAAAAAATTAACCACCCAGTTTTTTTTACACTTGAGGGCCTATGTAAGCTTTCAATAAGGTGAAAATTTGGTTATAATTTTTCGGCGTTAGCTGAATACGCCAGGTTTTCACCTTNAAATCACAAAGATGTTTAAAAGATGGTCACTAAGTCAAGATAAGGGGTCAAATCAACATTGTTAGAATAATTAACAGTTGCCTGTGATTTTTTAATCATTAAATTTTGTAAAAGGAGAAGTACATGTATTATGAAACATAACTAAGGGTCCATTGCATTTTATTACACAGCTATGCACAAGACTGCAATTTAATCAATTATTATACAATTTAAATCAGCAAACACAAGAATTATGTCACATGATAGCGATTAATCTGTTACAATGAAGTTCAAGTACAAAATTGTTCTGAGAGTCAACTTCATGACACCATGTCATACAACCGCATTGTTCTCATTATAAAACACAATATCAGATTACACTGTAAACTTCCTGAGTAACGATAAAGAGTGAAATGACACAATAATATTAACTTCCCTGCTATCATACAGTGTAGTTATGTCAATGCACTTTAACTACATTCTGTATTATCTGTATTATCAAAGTTAAAATTGTACATACAATGTTTATAAATATAACATAATGCATAAGTGAGTATCTGTAAACAGAGAGTGAAACATTCAATACCCATCTGAATTATGTTACACATATTAAGCAACAACAAATATTAAAGAAGAAAAAAATGCTGAAGTTATGTAAAAGTGAGGTGTTTCAGATTACTTTTTGTGTTTGTTAAATATGTTTCAATTACAAGATGGTACTGATTCATTCACCTGTTTTCAAAACGAACCTCACCTAATGTGCAGTATGTAACAAGACCTAACATGCAGTATTTAACAAGTATATTTAGTAAAATGCACACAAGACAAACATATAACCAGGTTACATTCATTAAGTATACTATGTTTCTTTATAGCCCTATAAAGAAAAGAGTTCTGCTCATGTGTGTTCATATTTTTTAATTTATCAAAACATCGTTTAGGAATTTGGTACATGGTCACCAAAAAAACATTGTCTACACAGGACGCACAACGGACAAAAGGCGATCACAAAAGCTCACCATGAGCACATTGGGCTCAAGTGAGCTATAAAAGCTGGGGGCATTATTAAGCTAATTGTAAGAACACTGTTATTACTAGGCATGTCTATAATTCAAGATGATATTTTAAGTACTGAGACACTGCCAATTTAAGTTTTGTGAATACAACAATTCTTTTGGGTTGCCTCTAGTTAACCATCTGTCTTCTAACAAACCATTCATTATTGACAAACAGTAAAAACTGGTTTTGTACAATATATCAAAACTGAAAGACAACAACAATGTTTAATAGCTTTAATAACATGTTTTGAACAGCGCTGGGTGATGTATTAGCATTGAAACTGCCTGTATAAGCTGAGTGATGACTACCGGTATCCAAACTATTCATCTGATAAAAGTAAAATCACTGAATACATTATGTTCACTTAAATGTGTCGCATTATGAGAAAACTGGGCATAATGCATGTGCGTAAAGTGTCGTCCCAAATTAGCCTGTGCAGTTCACAAAGGCTATTCAGGGGCGACACTTTCCGCCTAAACTGGATTTTTGCTCAGAATAGACATCATTTAAACGAAAAATTCTATAAAAGCGGAAATTGTCGTCCCTGATTAGCCTGTGCAAACTGCACAGGCTAATATGGGATGAAAATTTACACACAAGCATTTTGAGAGATAAGTGTAGAGGGTTGCGAGACTGATAGATAGTGGCATGGGTTGTAAAAGAGAGGTTGAGAGATACATGTAAAAGTGACTTCAAGAATTGGGGCGGGGGGGGGTGAGAGGTTAATGGCATAAAAGGTTTGGGGGGGTGAGAGGTTAGTGGCATAAAAGGTTGGGGTGAGAGGTAAGTGGCAAAACAGATTCAGTGGATGATAGATAAGTGGCATAGGAGGTTGGAGGGTGTGTGTGTGTGTGTGTGTGTGTGCAATCCACAAGCAACAATGCTGCCATTTGTTAATTCATGACTGGTTGAATACCTATTGAAAATATTACTGTTTCAGCCAACTTTCTATTAAATTATTATTATTTAGTCCCTATCTTTTAACCAACCTGACAATCATCACTGATGTTTTTTCATAACAGGCATTATATATTTGCTGTTGTTTGTTTGTTTGGGTTTCCGCAATTCTCAACAGTATTTCAGTGATATCACAGCGGTCAGTTTACCAACTCACACTTTCCTGGGTTAGCTGGTGTACCAGTACTAAGTGCACATACCTATCCCAGAAATTGACAACTGCCCTCTTAAAATCAGAGGAAGGGAGAGAATGCCCATAGAAAGGCCTTCATGACCAATCCTCACACAAGTTATTTGTCTGGGCCGGGGATCAAACCCACAATGCTTTGATTTCTAGTCCAGCGCTCTACTAATGGAGCTAGCCAGCTGTTACAGATAAAACAAATAGACAAAACTGCAACAAAATGAAGATAAATTAACTTACAACAGGGTATAAGAGTTTAAGAATTATACCCTACATGCATGTACGTAAAATACAGAACCAATTACACACGAACTTCAAATGTTATGGTCCACTACATACTTATGGTAAAGATTTATCCTGTGTCTATTAAATGAATCTTGTTAAATGGGTCGATTGAAAACCAAGCCTTTGCACATGTAAATAAACGTGAATAATTTCATATCTCTATGAAACTGATGTTAAGCACAAGGAACCAGTCTCAGTGTTTTTCATCCTATAATATTGTTTTAAAAAAGTGTGCCTACCGCAATGAAACTGGCATTGATATAGTCCGAACCCTCATCGCCTGGCAACGCATTCAGAGTTACCCTGAACTCGTCATCTACAAACATGAAATAACACAAAAGACATGTTTATACAATTAAAATCAGTCAAAAAAATTCCTAAGATTGTCTTAAGGACATATTTTTACTGAAATGTGCTTGCCCCATTCTGCCCCTATACGGTGCAGGTTATAACAAAACATTTGACAATCTGTTGAAATGTTCATACATTTTTGGAAATAAGAAATGGCAAATAAAAACATTTAGACTACATATAATGCTTTAAAACCTTAAATACAAGTGCTAAATAATTCCTTAGATTTATTAAATTATTTAAAAATGTCACTACTATGGTCTAACTTTCCACCCTGCCCATTTAGGGAAACATCCTGTACTTTTTGTGATCCAAGACCGTTGCCTAGGTCCTGCAAGCATTTTCATATCAAATAACTTCAAAATTTATTATGGGCAATGAATTGATAACAAAAGTACACAAAATTTAACTGCTTTTTTATAACGTTGACATAAAAACATCTAAACAAAATAATGGTCCTTTTATTGTAATACATCTTCGCAACTTTTTTAGCTTGAAAAGTGATGAAGAAGCAACAACCATTTATAGAAGTGATTGAACTTCATTGCCCTGTCAATTCATTGTGTTCTAATGGACAACAATTGTGTGCCACAACAACATTAATCAATAATTGTTGCAGTACATTTGGTCTCAGGAGGAAGCATTATTTATCTCATTCAATAACAATTTGCAATTTTCACCATCATTTAGAAAAACAACAACTAAACAGTACTATTTTATGCGTTTGCAGAAACACAATGCCCCCCTTCTGCGCCGCTTTGAAGCCATATATTTGACCTTTGACATTGAAGGATGACCTTGACCATTCACCACTCAAAATGTGCAGCTCCATGAGATACACATGCATGCCAAATATCAAGTTGCTATCTTCAATATTGCAAAAGTTATGACCAATGTTAAAGTTTTCAGACGGACGGAGAGACTGACTGATGGACAGACAGACTGACGGACAGTTCAAAAACTATATGCCACCCTTCGGAGGCATAAAAACATGTCAACAAACATATAAAACTCAAAGGGAATAGCCATACTCCATATATTGTTACATAGTTTACAAGTAACTGGCCTATTTGCATAAGTTCAAGACCTGCTTTGTGATTTTATCAAAATCTATACATATTTAATATTCATATAAATTGAGCCTCCCTCTGGGAAAAACGAGGTTTAATACATGTGTGTAGTTCGCACAGGCTTATCAGGAACGACACTTTCTGCCTGATCTTGATTTTCACTTAGAACGGACTTCCTTCAAACTAAAAGTACAATTAAAGTGGAAAGTGTTGTCCCTGATTGGCCTGTGCTGACTGCACAGGCTAATATGGGATGCCACTTTACGAACATGCATTAAACCCTGTTTTCCCAGAGCTCAATTATATGCATATGTAAGCACATCTTTTGCTGATTCATGGTCGCAATATCTTTTTTCACATGTTATGGCACACCATTCTGAAGCATATCATTTCACCCTCAGTATCATAACTGGGTAGTTCAAACGTGTTCATGCAAACTGGCTACTTTCACATTCTTTGGTTGTTTTGACATAATAAAGATAAAAGAAACCCTGAACTTAATATACTTTTAAACAGTAAGTAACCAAAACTAGCAGAAATAGTTATAAATGATTATAATTTGCTGACACAGTGTTAATTTTTGCAGTCAGTCTGAGGTTCTATTCATCAGGATATGTTTCATTATTTACAATCATGAAATAAGTATAAATATTAGATTTTTTGACATTACTGTTATACCAATTTTGTTTCACTATTTGTCACAGGCAATTTGACAGTTTTTAAACCAAGAGCTGTCACATGAGAATGTTGAATGCAAACATTAACCTGAATCTTTCAAGCTTTAACAAAAGGGGCACAATTCTACTTAATTGTAAATTCCAGTTATGGCACTTGGTCAGTGACCTCACACTATGATCCCAATACAAACACTTGTGAAGTTTCATTTTAATATTTGTAGCAGTTACATGGTTATGTACTTGTTGAACACAACCCTTAACCAAAGGGTCATGCCACCTATACAAATCATAGCTTGATTTTATAGCTCTGACAGTCCATTTATGCTGTTTTAATGCAATAGCCAGTTCAAGTATAACCTTGGATGTATGCTAATTCAAACAGTTAAGTGTCAAAAAGAGAAGTGTCAGTTTGCACAAGGAAGGAATAAAGTAGATTTATATCAGGTCCAGAGAGATCTTCCTTATACATATGGTAGCTAATATTAAGACAAACCTCAGTGACTTTCTATACATATTAATTGCAGTCATTGATATACATTGTATAGTGCAGAAAACAAGAGTTGATTTCTTAATCCTACATGTATGGTACCAGTATGAAGTGAAACATAATAGATTCATGAAATGCAATAAATAATAACGTTCTTCAACTAACAAATACACTAAAGAAATTCAATGTTTGAGAGTCACAAATAAAACCTACTTATATACACAAACCTATTTAAATGAATAAATGTACAAATTATCTAGACTTTATAGGTTATTCATTTAAAACTGGAAAAAATAGATTTTGACCTTTGGAATTGTCTATTGTGCAAACTTGTATAATGAACCATAAGAATTAACAACTTTTTGATTTTGGCATACTGCTGTTAAAAAAACTATAAATTTAAGTCATAGGTCTGAATTTGTTTAATAATTTCCACATACATGTAATTGCTTATTTTGTTAATCCTTTATGTCCTTTGATTTTCTATTCAATACGCAGAATCAAAATTGAAAGTAAAGGCAGTTATTTAAACAAGGAAAGAAACACTAAACCAAACACTTGATGTGCTTAAAATACTGCTAGCAGCATACAAATGAGCTCCCCAGGTGTGATGTTATATAAGCAGAGTCAATTTCATCTCCATGTAATGATACTTAATCTTCTCCAGCTCGCTCAGTTGCACTAAAAACCCTATGATTACATGTTCGATTCCCAGCCAGTCCGCATATCTTGTTTGGGAACTGGTCATGTCAACTCTCCTATTCAACCTCTCTCTACCTCTAATTCAAGTAGAGCATCAGCATTATGCTTTTTACTTGAATAACTTGTTATTGGTAGTAACAGCTGCTTACCAAAGTAGTATGGTATCATTCTTGAGACTTGTATTTAATTTTGAATGGAGTTTTTTCATTTGTCAAATTTTGTGTATCCAAAACAACGAGTGAGATATCCATGTTAGGTGTAACAAATTATTTGCACAGACAATTACTGACATCACATTAATGTTTAGTGAACATATTATGTATAATGTCACCTGACTGACTGAAGACATTTGATATTGTTTAAAGAGATTGTAATGTCTTCCAAAATGACATGCTCGGCTGGCAAGCAATACATGCACATTCCAAAGTAGATATACTCTGAACCTTTTGTTAGTTAAGATTTGTAATGCAATATCTCAAATTAGGAGACATAAATGTAAGAATTCATAGAATTATTTTTATATATTTATATTTTTAAATTTATATTATAATTAATTACATGGCATGTTATTGATTTTCTTGAAAACAAACATTGCTCTTAGTAAGTTGTCATTAAAGATTAGTTTGAGGGTTTTCATTTTAATTATGAATGCTTCTGAATTTAAAAAGTTTCTCTAAAAACAAGAAATTGATAATATGAAGTTTGTCAAGAATAGGGGCAACAGTGGTTTATTTTGAAGACGTTGTGGTTTTAAATGTTAGTCTACAACTAATAAGACAGGCAGAAGAAAGCTGTGTAAATGTGTCAAACCGTATTTACCGGCTTTATTCAAAATCTGTTTGGATAAGGTAAGTTTTGCACACAAAGCAATCTGAGATCTTTTGGATTTTAATTGCCATCTAACTGTTATCAAACACTTAACTTCCTGTTTTATGGTATTACTTCAGCCCACAAGTAATAGCATTTAAACTGACTACATTCACACTCCCCCATATCATATTATTAGTGCTAAAATCGTAGGAGGTTATAACTGAAAGGAAATTTCCCTCAATTTACATATAAATATTTGATTGTACTTGATATTTCATTTTTTAATTTCAGCAATCTTAATTTCTAATTGATTTGACAACAATACGGGTAATTAAAATTAGAAAACCTCACTGGAGGGCCCCTTTATACATGTATAATAGTGAACAGCAAGGCAGCCCCAAATAGTAAATGGAACAAAGCCAAAGGCTGCTGTCCATATACGGTTTGGGGCATTAAACTGGAAGCCCCCACCCCCAACCTGCTATTCTGCTTTAGTTAAATTTCTGTTTTAAGTATTAAACTTATACTTACATGGTAGAATATCTTTGTAGCGATTTTTTCTAATATTGCATGCCTTTTTGCCTTCTTCGCNTATGCATATGTAAGCACATCTTTTGCTGATTCATGGTCGCAATATCTTTTTTCACATGTTATGGCACACCATTCTGAAGCATATCATTTCACCCTCAGTATCATAACTGGGTAGTTCAAACGTGTTCATGCAAACTGGCTACTTTCACATTCTTTGGTTGTTTTGACATAATAAAGATAAAAGAAACCCTGAACTTAATATACTTTTAAACAGTAAGTAACCAAAACTAGCAGAAATAGTTA
>VMBQ01013414.1:0-12671 GCA_007657795.1 Dreissena rostriformis | reverse complement strand
CACGTTGTATTATTCATGTTTTATCACACAAACAAATACTTGAGGCTTATTTCAACAAATTAACTCATTGGATCTAATCACTGTGATGAAATGTTAACGCAGCAATTGGTCCGCAAAACACACGGAACCAACTTCGCTTCTGTCAGATCTTGTCTGTGGAGTTACTGTGTATAACTTTGTCTGTGTCAGCTTTGATAGGATTTCGGTAAAACTATAAGTTCGTCAGCCTCTGAAAAAGAATAAAAGCTTGCACTATAAGCATCTTTGCAGATATTTTGGACCATAGTCCAGGCATTGTACAGATATAATTAGCTTATAATATTATCACCGAAGTTGTCAAATTCGAAAATCCTGGTAATATTTTTAGATCATATGTGTCGTGTTCTGAGAAAACTTGGCAAAATGCTTGTGCGTAAATTTTCATCCCAGATTAGCCTGTGCAGTCCGCACAGGCTAATCAGGCTAATCAGGGACGAAAATTTCCACTTTTATGGAATTTTTCGTTTACATGATGTCTTTTGTTAGCGAAAATCCAGTTTAGGCGGAAATTGTCGTCCCTGATAAGCCTGTGCGGACTGCACAGGCTAATCTGGGATGACTAGTTACGCAGAAGCATTTTGCCCAGTTTTATCAGAACACGCCACATATAACATTGACGGTTCCAATTTTAGTGAACTAAACACGAGTACGGTTTTGTCATCACTTCTACCAAACTGTTTGGTTTGTGATAATGTATACACGAAGGACAACCGAATACAACGAATAGTGTTCCGAGCTGTTTGATTTTTAACTTTGTTTTGTGATCTTTACCCTAGGATCGAAACTTCTACGAAGATACTTCAAATCAATACCATGCTCGACAAAACATTAACTCCAGACAAAGTTAAAACGAAATCATTTCTTATATTGGTCACTTGATCATGAGTCGTAACCTTCACTCTAAACACTCCGCCTCATCGGAAACGCTACTTTTGTCAATGAATTTAAACATCCATCCAAGCCGGGACAAGTTATGCTTCCGACAAAGTTCATTCAGTGATCCGGCGTTCATACAATACGTCTCCTTCTTTAATGGCGTAAAAAGGAATTTAGACTTGATTTCATATGTTCCGCTTTGCACGATTAACTTGATTTTGAGGTTTAGGTCTTGCATGCGATCCTTAGAACCTTCCGGTGTTTGAAAATCAAGCAATTTGGGTGGTTATTGTCTGAACCAAATATTTACTTAATAACATTTCATGAAATTCTGAAACTAAATATGGAACTATGGGTCTTATTTCTAGTCTCATATTTATCATACCTTCTGCAAATTTACTTCACAAATCATTACATGCTGAACCAGGTTAAAAACATTCTCCAGGAGACTGGGTGTTCCGATATTACGGCACGTTTTCAATGGCGTCTTATCTTATACCAGTTAGTAGCCCGTTCAAATTTAGTAAAGAGTGTGCGTAATTTTGTGAACGATTATACGTAAAATAAACTACAATTAGGCTACGGATTAGAATAAAGAAATAAAAAAACAAACTTAGTGTAAGTTACTGCTTAAACGAGTATTATGCACACAAGTGCCACAGCAAAATTATGATTGAATAAAATATTAAGCTGAACATTAAGTACAATGTATGTTAACTTAAAATGTATTTATTCAAAACGTTAACAATATTCTTATAATAATTTTCCGATAAAATACAACAAATAGCCATTTGTTCGCATAAAATTAAAAGGAAATGTGTTGGATTCGGTGAAATATCGATTTGTTTATGATCACTCGTGAATTAAAATCGCTTATCCACCAAATTCTACAAATATCATCTTTATCAGTTTATAAAATATTGATAAACTAAAAAAAAATGGGTATCTTTAGTAATAATTTAATGATGAGCACCTTTTAAATGTGCATACATATATATAGCACTTATCTTCAATTGTATAATGCTTCTTAATCATTATATTCATGTCACTTAAAAAAAAGAAAATCCCTTTGAAAACATTTAAATTTTCTTTAAGCATTTATTAGCTTGTCAACCTATTATTTAAATCAACTGTTTTTTTTAATTCAACTAACTTATTATTTTTTGAGAACGTAAATCAATAATGCGATAAATTTATATTAACATTAACGTATTCTTGTTATGTTTCAAGAAATGAACCATTTCAATACTTCTTCCTTTTTTAAATGGCAGCGTAACATTAAAAAGGGTATTTGTTTTCTATTTTAATCACCATTTTTATAATATGAGACACTGTCGATATTAATTTTAACTATTGACCAAGCCCGTTACGATGGTGGGTTCATTTCAACTGAAACTAGAATAGCATTGAGAAAACTGGTTGATGGACCTACTTTTTATTCGCCAAATGGAGTCAGTATGTTGATATATTCGTCCACTTATTTTCAAAATTAATTTCTTAGTTGTATATTCACAGACTGAACACTTTAAACGATCTGAGAAAACATGTTTTTATTAACATAAATACGAGGAAACATTCTTTTAATAGTAATGGGCCAAAATTAACGGATGCATATTTTCGTTTATTAGTATACATCAGATAAAATCATAAAACATTTGGTCCTAGGTATTTTGGAGAGAAAATTTCCGCTTGTTGTACAAGCATAGCCTTAAATCTCCGTTTAAACTTTCACAAAAAATCAAACGACCATAATTGTTATTCTATATTTGTACAAGCATCATATTGCAAACACATCAACTTGTACACTGTGTAACCAGGGTATATTATTTACATGACAATACAAAATGCTATATAAAAATATATAATTAATATGATATATGTTTTGTACTATAATGTATAAGATATACAATTACACGTGATCGTCGCAATGATGTTTATTTTTTATAATATCATTAAATAAAAATGTTCATGCAACCACAGTTATGTTTTTTTCTTGATTAAAATCGTACCTTTATTTTATCTTAAACTTGCTTAAGTTCATAGAAGTACATTATTATAATTAAACAGATTTAATAATCTGAAAATCATAGCATGTCATTTTCTATTACAAATGAGACATACTTATCAGAAGTCTTATACAAAACATGGATAATAATGGAATAATGTTTATGCCCCAATCGACTTAACATGAACTTGTGATTCCATTAAAGTCAATGTCGCATACACCAGAAATACGGTGTTAAATATTGAATGATTATAACGTAAATAATCTCAATAATAGATCTCGTGATGACAAGGATAGTGATATAATGTTTTGTTCAGTTGCTACTTATCATACATTAACACATCAGATAACCATACATATATGAACTTTGATAGTATATGTGTGTCTTTGATATTATATGTGTGTAATCAAGTTTGTCAAATAAAATTACATTCGTTTCAAATTATTTTAAAGTACTGAAATTGTGTTTCACTGAACATTTCGTTAGTATGACTTCGTTGGGTATTTCCGGTACATTCTGGAAACCATCGGAACAGGTTGGCTAATTCCGCCGATTCCGCCCATTTGAACAGGTTGGCTCATTCCGCCTATTCCGCCAATATCGGGATCAACCCTCGGCTGAATGACTGGCCGGATGATGGGGCGCCTTATGATTGGTCGGACTATTTGCTTGATGATTGGACGGTAGATAGGCCGAACCACACGCTGAATGATGGGACGCTGAATTATTGGTCGAACCACCTGAAAAAAATAAATAAATAAAACACTTTGCAAATTCGTAGCTTACAAAAAACGTAAATTAAACGTCATTTCTAATCGCCCATAACCATCAAATTAACAGCGAAAAATTATGTAAATGTATTTCGTTTGAATTATTTGATAATAAATATCTATTTATTTTTTTAAATTTATTTTTCAATATTTTTCTGAGGTTTATAGATTATTCGTGGACTCAATTAAATGGTTACTGGGAGATTTTCCCAGTATCATGAACACTCTCATTGCTTAAGCTCAACTCACAAGATTAGAGTTTCAACTCAGCTGAGTATTGAATATGTAGGTCAGTGCACAAACAATCTCAAATCTCAGCTATAATAATATGCACATATTCCTCCTCAAACGCAGGGTTGAGCAAGACTAAAAAAAACGCAAAGATATTTTGAAGACCACCAAATTGAGCATGGTAATCGAATTCATGCATAAAGATTGAGGAAAAACTCAAAGTTGAGTCAGAATACCAATTACGTATGTTCGTGCTACTACGCCATAGTTGTATGAACACGCACTCACCCTGTTGATGACCGGACGGACTATGGGTCTTACTATCGGACGGACCACGGGACGGACTATGGTTGTTATCTTAGCGTGGTGCTTGGACATCTTCGGGTAGAACCTCTCAGAGGTAGGCAGAAGAGTTTGCGGTTGCCCAGCGATGCCGGAATCGGTTAACGGCACTTCCGGTTCAAAACCTTGCAGCTTAGGGCCGTTGAAAGCCCCCTTTTGGTGTCCTCTTGACATAATACGGGGTTCCGCTTCGATAAAGCGTTGTTCCGGAAGGTGTATCGCTCCTACGCCACCCCTCATCCCGGCAGAATTCAAACGCGGCTCTACAAAACCCGTATCCATGGTTGGCTGAACGATACCAGTATCCATGGTTGGCTGAACAAAACCAGGATCCATTGTTTGCTGAACAAAACCTGGATCCATGGATTGCTGAACAAAACCCGGATCCATCCGCGGTTCGATCATGCCACCACGTATGCCAGAATTGACAAAGCCTGGGTCACCAACTGTTTCCATAAATCGGGCGCCACCTTTATGACCAGCAGATTTTCTCATACCAAAGTCTACGAAGGTATTGCCGGCCGGCTGACCTTGAATCCCCGCGTCGAACATTTGTCCACCGTTGATGGACGGACCTAGCGAGTTACTGCCGGAAATTCCCGAAGCGAAATCAGGTCCAGTGCCAGCCAAACCGATATCAGTTACTGGGTCGACGAAACCAGTATTGCCACTGAAGGCATCGAAACCAGTTGAACCTATGATAGTGAGCAAGACACTTTTAAAAATGGGTCTCAGCACATTCAGCATTTTCATATATCTGCAGAGAACAATGAATGATGCTGTATTGCGTTTTATACAACAAAGAACAATACATAGAGTTTATTCAACATACATAAGGCTTTAAGCCCACGGGTAAACACATTGTACAACACAATATATTAACAAACTGTCAATGACGTACATAATTTTTAACAGAACGTAGATCAAAACCTAAATATAAGACATTTGTTTTCACTTTATCGTATTTTTTATTTTTCTATAAAGTAGACAAATAAATTAAAGTACTTGGAGAGAAACTATTGATACTATAAGTCAGCTCTCAATTTTAATGCTTTAAAAACAAAAATGGATAGATTTTGTTCACTTTTTTCATTGTCAGTCTGTAAGAGATACATTTAACTCATCAATAAATATACACAATTACGAAAAGATGTGGGTCACGGCTTTGGAACGTAAATTCAAAAGTGTGTGAGTTTCAACAAAACTTGAGAAAATATTACTGTTTGCGTTTTTATTTATTCCAAAAAATCTGAAAACTCACCTCCTATACCTGCGTCGTTTCCGACAAAACCGGAATTCATTCCCACGAAGCCGACATCTTGTTGGCTGAAGCCGGGATCCACCATTATCGACCCACCATTATTAACCCCATACGCTGAGCCGGAATCCATCATACCAAATCTGTCGTTGAAACCCGTCTCTACTGGTACCGATGTTCCGGCAATACCGACATCTCCTCCGGGATTTATGAATCCAGAATCAACGAAGCCATTGGAGAGGTGATCTGAAGTCGATGACGCAGACGTTAAAATGGGTGAAGATAATACTTCATGATAACGAATAGGAACCAACATAACTTGCATTCCAATAGGAGAAGAAATAATGCCACACATCAAATACAATGTCATAATTTGAAATATAGCAATAAAGTCATGCATTAAACAATGTTATATCTTTTCGGCGTGAAAACGTATATATAACCTAAAGGTTTTGTTTAATTAATACTTAGATATAGGATTTTTTCGAAACATGTTTGGTGTCACCGTATTGGTTATTTTGCTATTATTCTTTGGCAATGGGTTCACAACCACTCCCTTAAAGGCGATTACAGAATATGGTGGTTATAGAAACGACCTGTAACAACAAAATAAATATCATATACATTACATATATTTTGTAGGTATTTCCGGTGTCATGCAATATTTAAATAATTGAAGTGAACAAGTATTTTGGGTTTGGATGATATATATAATGCATGTATATAGTTTAAAAAAAGCTATATTTATACAGTAATAGTTTAAATCCTAAATGTGTAAAGCCTACTTTTAGGTAAATAAACATCAGTTTTATATTAGTTTATAATTTATACAATTTCAAACCTAATACATGATCCTTGTAATTGCCGTTTGCAAATAGTACCATGGGACTAAATATCTTAAGGCGTTATAGCTACAATACGACATTTTGATTTGTACTGTTCTTTCAACGCATCCAAAATAAACATTTAAGAACACTTAATCAAACCCATAAGGTTTTGCAGACATTCCAAGTTGTGAACCCTCCATCTGTTTAAAATTTGTATAACCATTTAATTACAAAGTTCACACTTATGAACATATATATTGACACAGCCCGACGTATTTAGCATGGATGTATACATATATGAAGTATATGTGCATTTATGATAGTAAATGAGGTGTAACAAGTGAAAGGCAGTAAATATGAGCACACACATGTTTGTATCTCTCCTCATCAAACCAGAAACATATACTAATATCTACTCATAAGTCATGTCGAAATATTTAAACAATAATAACGACAGATGAAAAATACAAAGTTTCAGCATATACATTTTATATGATGTATCTTGTATAAAAAAAAAAAAAACTTATCTTTTAGTTGAATCGCCTTCATCTCCAATTGCAGCTAAACGTGTTATTGCAGACACGTTTGCACGAATAAACATGCCATTACCATGCTTAAGTTGAGATTTGTAAGTGCTGCATGAACTTAGGAAACACTTTGTATGTTTATATCTAATCAACAGCTTATAAGTATGAATTCATGTAGAATATCATTTGTAAGCGAAAGCCATCGGGGCCGTAACAGTTAATATTTCTTAGTTTAAATTGCTCACCTAAGCATGGACATTCAAAATAACACAGTTTCTATATAGAATACTTCAATTGTACAAACATATGTTTAAAAGCGTTACAATGATGGATAGTTCATAAACAACTTATATCGTAACACACAATATGTTTATCTGGAACCTACACAAATCAGTGAGGAAAAACGGACCTCAACTTTCAATTTAAGTTGCGTTTGTAAAAAGTATTAAACAAGTTAATGTTGACTTGATAAATAAATGGCCTAGTTCACACATAATTATTTTCTTTTCTGTCATATACTTTATTTTTTAAGAACACTTTAATATTTGGATAGTCTAAAAAAGGTTTAATAGAAAAAAAAAATTATTAAAACAAGTTTGTCCGCAAAGAAATTAAACCCGGGACCTTTCGAAAACAAAGCGCGAGATATACCTCTACACCACGGGAGCCTTTTGTCTGCGTATCAGAATAATTATATGGTTTTGATTGTGATTAAGTTGTCTTAGTTCTGCGCACATACTCGGAAAAAATTTGGAGTGACGAATATTAAGGAAATAAGGCAATATTTTTGCGAAGTTCATCGCAGGTTTTATACCTAAATTGAAATAATTGTACACAACACTTACTGTTCACTTGATGGGACTTTGGCACAAATAACGTCGCTACCATCAAAACCAACCGAACGACTCGCATATTGATCTGTAAAAACAAAATAAGTTGACATGTTCTATTTTGTATTTAAATGTGTGTTCAAAATAAGTTGACATGTTCTTTTTGTATTTAAATGTGTGTTCAAAATAAGTTGACATGTTCTATTTTGTATTTAAATGTGTGTTATATTCATTTGACGTTATTGAATGTTTGGTTTGTTACTCGGTGAAAATCTTCATTTGCTAAAACCATGGCATCTACACAGTTCCAGATATGTAAGCTCATATTTAAACACGCAATTATGAAATATTTACAATCAATGCAAGTTAGAATTAAAACAATGATATCATACATCACTAGTATGAGTCCATAGATACAAATATTGTGTCATCGTATGAAGAACAATGTCTTCCTTAAACAAATGACTCTTTTATTCCTTACTCAACACAATAAACTTTATAAAAGGGTCAATAACATTTTCATTATTTAAATATATAAATTGTTAGTCAACCATTACAATGTTATATATCGAAATTTAAATGTCAATGACTACAAAACACGAACCTGTTTTGGAAATTGTATCCTTAAAAATATGTTGTCGCGTCGAAACCAATAGCACGAGATGTCATCCAGCAAAAGAACCCCTGTTTTTGCTAGCAATCGTTTGATAGGTTTGTAAACTTGTCTTGACTAACAAAGCAAGAACTGACTTTCTTGCTTTATAAGTTGGCAACTATTTATTGCTTATTCGCGTTTGTCCATAAATAGTCCTTTGTTGTTCTAAGTCAAATTAACATGCACAATCAAAAAGCATATCCTTGTTAAACATCTACGGCTGTTGTTAGCGTTTAATGACAATCTTTGACCTATGTACACAGTTAATGTACATTGGAGTTATCTGCTTGAAATTTGGCTAATTGGGAAAAGCATACACAATTATGTATTATCCCTGAATACCTATTTGTAGTTGTTTTCTGTATTTAGTAACTTTAACATCGGAACAGTAACTGATGAGCGGAACCCAGTGCGACATTTTATCATGCCAGAAGTAGTTTAAGTGTACTTACCTATTTCTAATTAAACGATAAGCTTGAACATTTATAAAAGGCTAAATTAAGATAATGCACTCAGGTTTTAGAAATCACATGACGTTTAGGATGCCCATTTTGGTTTGGTTTTATCAAAAGTGTGTGCAGTTTTTGTGTAGTGTGTTGTAAGATTCGTGTAGCTCGCATATTCCTTACTAGGTTAATTATTTTAACTTGTAAATACTTTGATGCATTTAATGCACATACGAATATAAAAAAAGTAGTAAGAGATAGTTAATAATAATGACTTTAAATATACACGTGGTTTTAATACTGAAGCATGAAGAAAGCATTGTCAGAGACAAATGTAATGTTCGATATTACCTTGTTTCATATGTCTTTGTCACATGTTGTTGGTAGATCATAATGTTGTTTAAAGTCATATAGTGTATTGGTTTGGTTTGATAAACCTAGTCCACAAATCTATGAAGTCTGGCGATTTGCACAAATCATTTCTTTTTTTTTCTTAACATCGCATTACGATCATATTGAAATTGAACTGGATTGGGATTTTAAAATATGATTGAAAACGAACGCATGGGTGTGTACTATGTTTTATTATTTATTCCATCATATTTTTTTTAATAAATTACTGTATAATGGATGCAAATATGAATGGGTATTATCTTTTATTGCTTGTAAATTTGAATTGATAATATTATTATCATAATAAATAGTTCACACTAATATACCCACAAAGCGGTTTAAACCTAAACAGCTTAATAGAGACAGTTCCAAAGTGGGGACCCCACTTTTGTTAATTTCTGTATGTGTTTTAGTTTTTGTATTTCAGTCACGATATTGACACTTTAAATCATGTATGCACGAACTTGATCATAGTATTGTCTAACTAAGCATACAAAATAAAGCGATTTGCCAAACAAGTTTGTTTTAATTTTTTGTGTGCAAACAATTTCAAAACGCAACGAATAGTAATATTTTGTCGGTATTTGTAAATTATGAGCTTAAATTTGATGTAGACTTTCATGATTAGCAAACCTATTTCTAACATGTATATTGGTATACAAATTAACGATAGTTCATTTGTTAAGTTTATTTTCCATTGACAAACAAAAACGTAGCCGTGACATTCAAACACTGGGAAGAAGTATAATGTATCTCTACCAAAGATACATTTTCTATGAAAAAAAAAGATGAACAATGAATTGTCACCCTTTTCAAAACTTGGAGAAAATTGACGATATTTTTGGAACAAGAACACTAATTTATTTCTGACAACAACTCAACAAACAAAAATCAAACTTTCAACATACACACATTAAAACCGTTCTTTTATGTTAAAATTCTTTTTCAAGCGAACAACTACTGAAGTCCCCACCAGACGTTTATAAATCAAAATGGTCATCTCGGTTAATCTCACAGCGTCTGTTATCATAATCACCTTTCAACATCCCTACATAGCGTGTGTTTTTAAGCAAAGGTATTATTCATTAATTTAGGTTGGTGCATAATATTAACATGTAGTCTTTCCGTTTCTGTGACTTCCATATATTCAATCATGCCATAGTATCGGACAGATTTATTCAGGTATAAAATATACATATAACAAAGTGACTAGCAGAACAATTTCAAATAACATTGAAACAACCCACAAAAAATGAACGGCATTGGAAATCCTCGTAAGATCCATATGAGCTTGCTTTCAATTTCACTCGAGACATCAACGGATTGTCGGGATACACAAACTCGAAAAAAAGGTAGTTATTTTTCTATCAAAATTATCACCAATATTCGGCTGTTTCTCACTTGCGAAAAGTAACATTGTGTCTAAAACATCAGACCAAAATTACCTGAAAATTGCCACATGTTACCGATTAAATCAATATGGAATAGTCATATAAGCGATAATTCCGTCAACAGTCAGTCACTGGAAATGCATAACTAAATTCTATCCCATTTGCAGATTTCGAAAATAGCCTGAAACTCTTTTTCTGATTGGTCAAAAATCAAAATATTTTAGTTTTGTTTAGATAAATGACAAATCAGACCAACTTCAACATATGTTACTTTTTTCGAGATAAATTTCATGAACAGAAAGTTGACAAACATAATATTTTAGTCGGCAATAAGTAGGTAAAATTGGAATAAAGACTAAAATGTCATTTGTTTACTGTGCTTTATTGTTGAACGCATGTATATAAGCTTTTACTTGTGACATTAATATTGATATTATATTTGTAAAACATGAACGGTAGTCCGATTGTGCGGTACAACCAAACTATAAGTCCGGGTAAGTCAGACAATAGTCTGCTGGTCGTACGCGACAAATGAAACTATTCAAGGTCTTTTTGTTCTCTAATAAACTAGTGAAAAATCCAACAGTTTTTCTGGTATTTACTTACACAACTTGATGATGAAATTAATACGATAAAGAGCGAGGTATTCAGATACACACTATACTGTTCTGTTCGCAATGGAGTATAATCACATAGCCTTATTCACAGCACTGTTGTGCTTAGTTCCCTTACATTTTATTTAACAAAGTTATTCTTGATTGCGGTTTATGTAATATAAAGTCAGATTGTTTATATACTTTGTAAATAGTTGATATTCATTTCGAAGTTCTTGTTAATTTTGTTTGTCCATTAATGAGTATGTGTATTATGCACAATAATTATCTGTTTAAGTATTAATAAACTATGGCAAATACCATCAAATACGCTCTCTTAGTCGTGCAGTTGTATTTTAAATATTTGGTAAAATTTCTGAAAAACAATACAATAGTATATTAAGTTATATTTTTAGGTCAGGACAGGTACCTTTCTCGTCAGGACATGTGACATGTTATGGCACAAGTCCGACTAAGCTACTGGCTTAAAAGAAATAGTTGAGTCTTCAAACAAACACAGTATAGGTCATGTAGGTTTTATTTGTTTAACTTTTCAAAAAATAAAACACACGCATGTTTATCTGAGTTATTGTAAAGTACATTTGAAGAACACAATCATGTAAACCCATTGTAAAGAACATATTAGCAATAAGTATTTATCTAAGTATAAATGAATAGTTACGAGGTGAATGAAGCGGTCTTCTTAATTACACTTTGTCAGAAATGATGTATATTTCAAAAACGTTTTCTGTGATTATTTTGTTTGTTATCATTCTTGATTGATCATTTAGCATACTACACACATAATTGACTGACACAAATTTTCAATTTTGATAATCATCGATTAATTTTTCCTTGTGTCATAAAGGAACTGTATTTAGGTCGTTGAAATTTGACACCAATTCATTACAATCCCTTCAACTTATTATACTTTGGATTCAATAAAACAAGTCAAATGATTGCTAATTGCACTTGACTATTTGATTTAAATACATGGTTAACATTGTGGAAAAAGGGGTTATTACTGCTATACATCTATACATTTCTTTGTTCGTTTTATCATTGAATCAATGCTTAAATTTAGGTAGATTGCTGAAGAAGTTTGAATACCGGTATTATAATATCAGTTTAACTAAAGGTAAGCTTTAAACATTTATATTAGTGTTAGTAAGGTATTGGTTGTCTATTACTTTCATTCAAACGAATAGACTATTACGTTCACTTTTGCAAAATCTTAAACTTATATCGAAACGTTAATGACGATATAACATTACACTGATTATATTGCTGTTGTATGCATGTTAAACTATATGATGATAGTTCTGTAAAGCTTTTTAATAACGACGAAATGTAGTTTACACTCTTTTTGGTTTCATTTCAATGCCTCAGTACGCAGGGGGTAGATCGTACGCAAGTAACTGTTGTGGAGTAAGTGAGAAAAAATTATTAGCTATTGTTCAAAATGGCGGCCAACGGCTGATATTTCG
>VMBQ01013412.1:0-17427 GCA_007657795.1 Dreissena rostriformis | reverse complement strand
TATAGCAATGTGTGAATAACCAAGCTGTTAACTTACACTATTTCGTTTGAACATTAATGCAACACTTAAATTATGTGCAGTATAGTGGTTCATTCTAATCACAATTCAAAGCTATCATTGGATGTCTGTAAGTTGAAAAAAAAGTGATTTGTTTCCACAACATCTAGAAACAAAGGGTTGGTAGGTAGACTTAATTCATTTATCGGCTGTCCGCATTCCAGCATCCAGTCCTAGCATTCCTAAGCCTATATAAGGCACTCAAATCAGTCAATCGGGCCAGTCAGTGACATAAGTAATCAAACACCAATTGTTCAAACAACATTGAAAAAAGCATTATAAAAACCTCAACATGTACCGATCATCTATGATAGTCAATGGTTAATATTAATAACTGTTTATTTGCACATTTGCAATNTATGATAGTCAATGGTTAATATTAATAACTGTTTATTTGCACATTTGCAATTATGTTTACTTTGAATTATACAACCAAGTCAACTGGCCCTATTGACGAGGTGAAGAACATCATATGAGTCGCATTCTGAGAAAACTGGGCATAATGCATGTGCGTAAAGTGTCGTCCCAGATTAGCCTGTGCAATCCGCACAGGCTAATCAGGGACGACACTTTCCGCTTTTATGACATTCTTCGTTTCAATGAAGTCTCTTCTTAGCAAAAATCCAATTTAAGCCGAAAGTGTCGTCCCTGATTAGCCTGTGCGGACTGCACAGGCTAATCTGGGACAACACTTTACGCACATGCATTATGCCCAGTTGTCTCAGAACGCAACACATATTTTCTGGAAGTGCATGCCATTTGTTTTGATCATAGTTGTTGTTCCACAATGTGAGTTTCAGTGAATGGAAACGATGAGGGAACAATAAAGTTGCTTTGCTTACCTATTTCTAATGTCTCCGTTTTATAATTTGATCGCCTTTTTAATGCTCACGATTAAGACACACTTATGGGCGCTTACAATATAAAGGCCAAGTTTGAATCTGGGTTTAGTGGGGTCAAAAATTAGGTCAAAAGGTCAAGTCTTCTACAAATTGTGAACCTTTTACAAAGGTGAGGGCTGCATGGCCGTCATGGCCCTCTTGTTAACCCATTTATGCTTATCATCAACAAAAAAGGCCTAGGCAAACAGTGTAGACCCAGATGAGACGTTGCATAATGCAGCGTCTCATCAGGGTCTTCGCTGTTTGCTTAAAGGAATTTCTATGAAAAATATTCTAAAAATAAAAATAAATATAATTGACATCTCTAATTTAGGAAATAAATTGATCCAATTTAGAAGAATGGGAGAGTCCATTCGGCAGAAATGGGTTAATCTTGTGTCGCATGTGATTGTTAATGAACATCTATTTTTCAGAGGCTACAAAGTAGTTGCAAAATCTCCACATGGGAAAACTGAAAAGAGGGGCAGGAAGCCAAAGTATGTTCATCAGTTTGTTTAATTATATAAATACTTTTACATTTTAATGATTGTAATGGTATGTAATGTTGCTTTAGTTATACCCTCTGTTACAAAGTGGAGGGGGGTATACTGGAATCACCATGGTCGCCTGTCTGTCCGTCTACACAAACATGTCCATAAGCATTATCTTATACTTTTCAACATGCATCATTTGAACAAAGATGCATTGAACCTATTGATTTGAAGTTGTCCAAGTGCAAATTCTATATTTTGATTGTTACACCTTCCTACATAGTACGACAATCTGTGTTGGGAGGTATTCTTCACTAAGGTGAAATACTCTATTTATTTGATTAATTTAATGACACAAAATGCAATGCCTATTTCAAATATGTTGTTTAATATAAAAACGTGAAACACTATATCATGCTTAGGTGCAATGATTATGTATTAATTATACTTCTTGTGTGAATTTTGAATATAATTCTAATGAAGTGATGCATTTATTAAGAAAAGTTACATGTTATGTGATCAAAAAGGTGCTAAACAATTTTCTGGCTCCATCTCAGGAGTTACTACCAGGCATTGGAAGATCAGAAACTGGCCTCAGAGCGGGAACAAATGGAATGTGGTATGTATTAAACTCATTTTCTGATTTGACTTACCAGGCCCAGTATGCACAAATCGCCTAAGGCCCATCAAAAGATCATATTATATATTGCTATATTATATAGTGAACTGTTGAATCAATCATCTGGCCCAGTATTTGGTAGTGATTGTTTAAAACTACCCATGACTTACGCCAACATGTAGAATCTACTGTCACCCACTCTGACAAATATATGTCATTCAGTCATGTCCAGATTTTTGTACATCCGAACATATTCTCTAAATTAACCAATACGCGAACATATATCCATAGGCATTTCTGTTTGTCCAAGATAGTATGTCCAAGGATTTGAATTAAATACTTAGTCAACTCATACTTGATTAACAAGTATTTACTGTTGATTTGTGTATATGAGCCTTGCTGTGCGAAAACAGGGTTTAATGCATGTGCTTAAAGTGTTGTCTCAGATTAGCCTTTGCAGTCCGCACAGGCTAATCAGGGACAACACTTAAACCCTAAACTAAATCTTCGCCAAGAAGAGACATTTTTTAAACGAAATAAACATTAAAAGCGGAAAGTGTCATCCGAGATAAGCCTAGGCATTAAACCCCGTTTTCCCAGCGTGAGGGTCATATATTTTTCCCCCCTTCCTCCACAGAAGACAATCTGCGGCAAGGTATCCACAACTCTGTGTTCTCATCCTCCATGATTTCTGCCCCCAAACCAGACGTGCCGTTGTGCTGGGAACAACACTGTAAGCTGTTGCCGGGGGTGACCAACATCAGTGGGAACGATGTCAACAAGTGGACTATAGAACAAGTGACTGCCTTCATTAACACACTACCTGGCTGTGAAGAACAGGCTAAACTCTTCAAAGAGGAGGTAACTTTAATCCTCAATCTTCAAAGAAGGGTGTATTTTTGATAGACTTTTCAAAGAAGAGGTTGTATTAAATCTGTTCAGTGAGTTTGTTATTTTAATATTTACTTTTCAAAGAAGTTATAATTTCTATCTTGACTGCTTAAATGAAAGTTAATTTTAATAATTATTCTTCAAAGTTTTAAATTAAAATTATGTTTAATCAAGAAACATTTTGTCTTTAAAGAGTTTAAGTTACATGAACGTTCTGTTTTATCAAAACACATTTTTTCTTTTAAATCACAATGTATAAGGTTACCCCATATATAAGCAGGATTTAAAGTACATGTTTTTAGATTCATTTCGTGTATAGAACAATAGTGCCGGTGTTATTTTTATGCTCCCGGTATGGTGGCATATTATAGCAGTTGAACTGCCAGTCGGTCCATCCGTCCGTCTGTCTGTGCATCCGTCCGAAAACTTAAACGTTGGTCATAACTTTTGCAATATTAAAAATAGCAACTTGATATTTGGCATGCATGTGTATCTCATGAAGCTGCACATTTTGAGTGGTGAAAGGTCAAGGTCATCCTTCAAGGTCAAAGGTAAAAAAAAATAAAAAAAAATGCATGTGTATCTCATGGAGCTGCATATTTTGAGTGGTGAAAGGTCAAGGTCATCCTTCAAGGTCAAAGGTCATTTTTTTATTTTTTTTTATTTCAAAGCGGCGCAGTAAGGGGCATTGTGTTTCTGACAAACACATCTCTTGTTGTTCATATTTTTTTAAGCATTTTGATTGGGGTTGTATAGAATATGTTTAATATTGACTTTTGCCGGTTTTCCTACATAACTTAAACAATTTCTATCTATTTCTGGTACATAAAATACTGAATAAAAAAAAAGTAACTGCTCAATATGCCAAAAAGGTAAACTGTAGTAAAGGTTATGTTGAAGTTTGTGATACGGTATTCAAATTAAATGAGTTATCACATTGTTTAATTTAACAGGGTGACTTTAAGTAAACACATTACCTGCATAGTTTTTCTTTCTCTTTTCAGCAAATTGACGGTGAAGCATTTCTATTACTCACTCAAGCGGACATTTGTAAAATCATGAACATCAAGTTGGGGCCTGCATTGAAGATATTTAATAGCATCATCATGTTCAAGAACTCCATTCAAGTGTAGAATTCCAGAAATCCTGTGTTACTGTGGTGATTTATGTGTCGTGTTCTGAGAAAACTGGGCATAATGCATGTGCGTAAAGTGTCATCCAAGATTAGCCTGTGCAGTCCGCACAGGCTTATCAGGGACGACACTTTACGCTTTTATGACATTTTTCCTTTAAATGATGTCTCTTCTCAGCAAAAATCCAGTTAAGTCGGAAACTGTCGTCCCGGATTTGACTGTGCGGACTGCACATGCTAATATGGGACAACACTTTACGCACATGCATTTTGTTGCAAAATGTGTGCTTGATTCTTGCACCATGTGATTATATTACATGATTGTGGTACAAAAAATTACTCGCATCATTGTGCAACTTTAATCATTAATTGTTGAACTAATAGACACATTGTTAAGATGGTTTTAAGCTGAGCTTGGTTTTCTGATCGATTTTTGACTGAAATTTTATTGATCATCACCCAAAGCTGATGTTATCAAATGTTGGGTATTACTGGAATGTTAAAGTTATTTTTAACCATTATCAGGCTGTCTACTATATTTCTCAAATATTTTCTATATTGTGCAAAAATTTGTGCTTTAGGCATCAACAATTGTATGTGAATAGTTAATCAATTTGTATGCTTAACATTTTTTCCCTCGCTTTGTTCTCATCAAACGAAGATTAAGTGTTTGGTTGGGCAACAGAACTTACTGGAATATACTTACATGCAGGAAACCGGAATTAACCAAAATTCTATTGCATTTTGACAGCTAATTAATGTGAACAACTTCAGAAAAACTTTTGTTTATTGAAAAAACAATTTGTAAAAGGTTTATTCAATAGTATAGAATGTCATTCATATAGTAGTATTTGCGCTTTGACATTTCTTTAGATTGCCTAATCTACTGACTTTTGATGATCTACCTGTAAATGAATACAAATATTCCAAAACTGTTAAATGTTTCATTTATGGAATAAATTATATTTCGTGAATTACAAATATTTACTAGTTAAAATGCTTCTAACAATCCAGTTAGGGAAAGAAATGTGTCCCAAATAAAGAAGTCACAATATATAAAGTCCAAACATTTTGATTGAAACTTTGTAAACAGCCTGCAAAACCTGTATATGCAATTATAATGAACATTTTTCTGCAGTGATTTTTAATCATCATTAATCAGTGTTATTTATTTACATTCAAGGTCAAACGCATAAAACAATTTCACAATACTTAAAAACATAGTTACACCAATGTCATTCTGACAGCTGTTATTATCAAATAATATATGAATTTTTAAATAAATTAGATCTATATCTTTATTACAGTTATAAAAATTAGTTATCAATTGAAATGCTATATATGACCTATGGATAACCCATTAAGCTGAGAGCTTATTTACAATGGGGTCCATAAAAGATACGAAAAAAAAAATGATTAAGTTACTTATATATTAAAAATACCCAGTTATTCTTTTTAAGGTTAGTTAGCTGCCTTTTAAGGATTACTGGTTTGCACATGTCGGCAGCAGGTATCCTGTTTAGAGTGACAATGAAGGCATAACAATAATATAACAATAATATGAATTTTGATCGAAAATGTTCGCCATAAGCAGAGACCTACCAGTTTAGGTCCCTGCCATAGTACAGTCAGAGCTTACATGCTGCATGTTTCTTTTTTATATTTCTTGCATGTCATTGAGATGAGTAGATGTGAGAGGTTCACTGAGTCGCGTTCTGAGAAAACTGGGCATAATGCATGTGCGTAAAGTGTCATCCCAGATTAGCCTGTGCAGTCCGCTCAGGCTAATCTGGGATGACACTTTCCGCCTAAACTGGATTTTCCCTAAGAAGAGACTTCATTTAAGCGAAAAATTCCATAAAAGCGGAAATTGTCGTCCCTGATTAGCCTGTGCGGACTGCACAGGCTAATCTGGGATTACAATTTACGCACAAGCATTATGCCCAGTTTTCTCAGAACACGACACAACTGATTCTAAATCAGAAGTGTGAAGTGTTAGTCAAACAACTGAGTCAGATGTTAAGTCTTCTAAGTCCCCTACCGATGTACCGGTAACCGGAAGGGACTTTAGGTTTAAACCTGGTCTGTTCGTGAATCCGTTTGTCTGTCTTACGGAGATCCTGTTCTTCTACAACATTAACTCGGTAGGGGATTGCTGTTTTTATTAAATCTAGTTGTGTATAATTGGTAGAATGTGCTTTTGTTACGGTTTTTGTTAGATGTTTTGATTGGATCAATAGTGCAATGACAATAAATAAACGGTAAAATGATGTGCTTGATTTTACTATCTTAAAATAATTGTCACTATGTAGACTTTCTCACAAGGATTGCTGTGGCCTGTTTCGTTTAGATCCAGACAATGAATTAGAGCGCACACAAGAAACGATCAACGTACAGATCAAATCAAAGTTCTACTGATTTCTACTTCTCGTTTAAATACTGCTAGAAACAGAGTGCGTAAAAACGGCAATATCTTGTATTTCAAAGTCGTTGTGTGCAAAATGCGCGTGTATTTTCATGTTGTTTTGTATTGGCAAAGATCAATCGACAAACATGTGTATTGAGTTTTTTGTTTATTGATGGATCTTTGGAATTGGCTAATTGTCTAGGCATACGAAAAGGTGAAAATCAGAATAGTCCGTTGTAAAGGCTTATAGCGTATCCTGGCGTTCACGTGGCGGTATATGTATCTTGTTTCTTGCTGACTTGTGCGCCATATGACGGAATGTAACGTACTTCTTATGCGGTTTGGGCATTATACGGATAAATTCTACCAATAATCAAATCGTACACGCGAAAACCTTACCGTATTATTCGACAAAACTTAAACGTATTTTAGGTTTAGTGTTTATCATCATTGCACAAACAAATTCAGTTCAATGTTGCTCATCCGTCTTACAAATAGGGAGTCCATGTGATATGGGGCTAAATGTTTAAAGACTCGCGAATCAATGAAGGAAAACATAGAAACGCAATGACCGTTGAGCGGAAGCAACTACCGGAAGTGACCGTAGACTTATTTGGACTAAAACGTTCACAATCGCGTCGAAACTTTGAACGCCTTAAGGCTGATGATACCAAGTCGACGTTATCAGATGTGGTAGGTTTGCCAAGAGTGCTGAAAGGCCCATGAATAATTGTGTCTCGTTCTGAGAAAACTGGGCATAAAACTTGTGCGTAAATTGTCATCCAAGATTAACCTGTGCAGTCCGCACAGGCTAATCAGGGATGACAATTTCCGCTTTTATGGAATGTTTCGTTTAAATGATGTCTCTTCTTAGCGAAAAATCCAGTTTAGGCGGAAAGTGTACTGCACAGGCTGATCTGGGATGACACTACGCACATGCATTTTGCCCAGTTTTTTCAGAACGCGACACAACTTCTATGCAGTTCCAAGGAAATCCTAAAGCCGCATCATCACTGCGATGTTCTGACCACTCACGACTACATCAGAGGATCCTGTGGCGTAACATTCACCACGCAATCGAAAAGGGTCATAAAAGTATGTTCAACAGAATCCTCGGAAGTCATTAAGCCGCCTGTGGCGTTATTGTTGTTCATCTGGCGTCTTTATGCGTTCTCACTACCCGACCCCACGACGTGCATGAGAATGCAAACGCGTCATGAGTCAATAATATACATAAATGCGTGGAAATGATAATGCATGCTTCATTTTACTAAAATAACTATGAAATAAGGTAAATGATTCGGGTCATTTCATGCTAAAATATAGTTCAAGTGTCCTTCAAAGAACACAAGAGATATTCTATGTAAACAAAAAAAAACAATGGTTGTGATGGGGGAGCGAGTTACCCCACAGACTCCCTGAGGCTGCCTCGGCTAAAATGTGCCTCTAGCCAAAAATCTATAAGTTTTTATATACGAACATACAGGTAATTGAAATCACAGAGAAAAAAAAACACATGATGTACATGTACACAAATTAATACTTCACTTAGAGTTACGTGTTTGAAAAAAAAGTTGCCTTGCCGTGAGTCGACCATCGTGGCAAAAAATTAAACATCGGCCCGGGCCCGTCATGGGCCAAGCGACGAGGAAAACTTCAGCCACGCTCTGGGCCGCAAGGGGGGGGGGGCGAACGCGACGTACGCCCCCCCCCTAAAATCGCCAAAGTAAAGTCAATTCATTTGATGTTTCACTAGATTTTAATCACCTATTTGAAGGGACTGTCAACCACGAATGACGAAAAAAGAAAAGTTCTAAAATACCGATTTTTTTACAATTATTAGTTTATACTGATTAAAATATCACGACTGGTATATTACATTACCAAATATGTGACATAACGATATACACACTATAAATAACGCAAGTAGATTGATCAGTTTATATATAATATATATACAATTCACTACGCATGCACAATTTGCATTCCTGGGTTTGCCACGTGACGAGGATGATCAATCTACTTGCGTGATGTATAGTTAACTTGTAGTTATAAATACCTGGTAGACGTACCCAGTAAAATTTATTACCGAATATACTGAAAATATGAAAACTTAACAACTTTTCCAAGCAATGCAATATACCAGTCGTGATATTGTTATCAATATAAACTAATAATTGTAAAAAAAATACTGTATGTTAGAACTTTTCTTTTTTTTTGTCATTCGTGGTTGACAGTCCCTCTTTTTTCTTCTTCTCATTTTTCTTCTTTTTCGTACACAACATTTCCCACTAATCACAGACAATCGCTAAATGTTTGTTGTCATGCCCCCTCCCCTCCCTGCTGTATTCGCCACTAGGCTGATTACCGTCAGTGTGTTCTTCTTTATAGCATTTCTTCCGGCTATATCCATCCGTATTACGTATAAACTCTTCACTTTTTTTGGCATTATAAGAAGGTACTTTGATGAAAGTACTCGGCGTGACATGCTCGAGAAGTGGTTGTCAAAGCCTTCAAAATCACTAAAATCGTGGAGCTTTTAGGGGGGCTTCGCCCCCTGGACCCCCAAGGATGGGCTTTGCCTTGCAGCCACCAGGGGCACTAGCGGCTCCCTGGACCCCCACCAAATCTTTCAATACCCCCCCCCCTAACCAGAAATCTTGGAGCCGCCCCTGGGAGCCGCTCCTGGGATCGCCCCTGGCATTGGCATGGGCTTACAATTTTTTTTTATATATACCTGGTAGACGTTCCCAGTAAAATTTATTACCAAGTATACTGAAAATATGAAAACTTAACTTTTTTCAAGCAATGCAATATACCAGATGTGATATTTTAATCAATATAAACTAATAATTGTAAAAAAAAAGAAGGTATTTTAGAACTTTTCTTTTTTTGTCATTCGTGGTTGACAGTCCCCCTTTTTTCTTCTACTCATTTTTCTTCATTTTCGTACACAACATTTCCCACTTATCACAGACAATCGCTTAATGTTTGTTTTCATGCTCTCCCCTCCCTGCTGTATTCGCCACTAGCCTGATTACCGTCAGTGTGTTCTTCTTTATAGCATTTCTTCCGGCTATATCCATCCGTATAACGTATAAACTACGCACTTTTTTGGCATTATAAGAAGGTACTTTGATGAAAATACTCGGCGTGACATGCTCGAGAAGTGGTTGTCAAAGCCTTCAAACTCACTAAAATCGTGGAGCTTTGCCCCCCTGAACCCCTAGCAGGGCTTTGCCTTGCCTTGGACCCCCACCAAATCTTTCAATACCCCCCCCCCTAACCAGAAATCCTGGAGCCGCCCCTGGAGCCGCCCCTGGGAGCCTCCTCTGGGAGCCGCCCCTGGCATTGGCCTGGGCTTAAAAAAAAAAAAAAACTGTCCATAACCACATTATTTCTTTTTCAGGTATATTTATAGATCTTATATGATCTTCAGAAACAATGTCTAACCAAGCAAAGCAATAACCATCCTCTGTAGCTCAAATTGAGCACTGCATTGACCACGTGTGTTGGCTTCTCTGTTTGTGCCATGTTTCCCGTGCATTGGCTTTGGATAGGTTAGTTCAATCTGGATTTTCTACACACAGTTGCTTAATTAAAAAACAAGTCCAATGAACTGACTCATTTGTATAGCAGATAGGAATACGGATTTGATAAGACATTCATGAAGTAAGTCTGCACGTAGATCATGAACCTAAACGCAGACAAAAATTATTTCATCACAGGGCAGGACCCCTAATTAAGTTTTTTTTTCAATTAGTAAAGTTCTCTTAGCTCTTTCTGTACGCGATAATTATTTCATTCGTTTTTTTTTGGGGGGGGGGACCAAACTTGCAAACAACATGGAGATTTAGATTCGATGTAAATATTATTTAATCTTGTCAACCAATTATTAAAATTAGATGCATCTGCTTATCTTTCAATGACGTGAGCGGCTCGTTTATTTACGATGGTTGCTACACTTCGTCACGTGACCGTTTACGGAGCAAATAGCAACAACTGTCATGGCGGAGGTATGTATTTTATTGAAAAAAGTTCGCATAATATATTTTACTTAATGCTTTATTTACAATGGAGAAAATGGCTATTTAATAAGTGTTTTATTCTGAAGTTAATGGTTTTGTAACTGTCGTTGACTTATTCCGTTACACTAATTGGATAGTCAAAGTCTACTTTTGAAACTTTACGGATTGTGAATTTGTGCTTATCCGAAAGGCTTTCGTGGTTTAACATTCATGCATCATGCAGTCTTCTGTCAGTCATTGTCACTCACTAACTATCAGTTCTTTGAAAGTTAAGTATCACAATTATGTACTTCTGTGTTTAGGCACATTTAACAAATACAACAATCTAAGACTACGCAGTCGCTTATTCATGTCAAGTTCAATGCTTTGTTATTATTTGCTATGGAACATCACTAGTTTAAATGAAATATGTATGTCAAGTGCACAAGAACCAGCCAACCTGGTTGTTATAGATCATGGAGTGATCATCTAGCGAGCAGGCAGTTGTAGGTTCTAAGATCACACCAGACACACGTTTTCTTGACAGTTTACATTTAATGGTGTCAGAAATGTAAAATTTAAAATAAATTCCTGCCATCAGCATTAAGAATAAAAACATAAGATGGTGAGTGTTCGGTTTGTTTTAGAACCAGAAACCACATTCAAGGGAATTCATCGTAATCAGTAGCTCAACCAAACAAATCTGAATTATTTTATTATCCCCACACTTTTTGAAAAAAAGGTGGGGATATTGTGGTTATCTCCGCCGTCCATCTGTCTGTCCGTCCGTNTCGTAGTAGGATTACCTTATATGGCATAGCTCCTCCTACATTTCTTGTTCAAATCTCGCAAGATCACGCGGTAACTGTCATGGCCGAAATTTGACAGTTTTTATTGGGAAATCTAATTTTCGATAAAAGTATGTTTTATCTCGTTAACTGTTTATTTTTTTCGTCTGGGAATGAATACAAATTGTTTTCTTGGGTGACCCTTACTCTAATTGCCAGAGAAAATGTTATTTTATAGATTTTGATTTTGCTCCATTGCTTGTATCCTCTCGACTTGTAACTCGAAACATAGTGTTAATGGAGTCCAGAGTTACATTATTGCAACTTTAGACTACGCAGTCGCTTATTCATGTCAAGTTCAATGCTTTGTTATTATTTGCTATGGAACATCACTAGTTTAAATGAAATATGTATGTCAAGTGCACAAGAACCAGCCACCCTGGTTGTTATAGATCATGGAGTGATCATCTAGCGAGCAGGCAGTTGTGGGTTCTAAGATCACACCAGACACACGTTTTCTTGACAGTTTACATTTAATGGTGTCAGAAGTGTAAAATTAAAAATAAATTTCTGCCATCAGCATTAAGAATAAAAACATAAGATGGTGAGTGTTCGGTTTGTTTAAGAACCGGAAACCACATTCAAGGGAATTCATCGTAATCAGTAGCTCAACCAAACAAATCTGAATTATTTTATTATTATTTGAGACCAAAAATGTTTCAAGCCTGTCTTTATCAAACCAAGATTTAAGAGCAAGTCTGTTTCAAAATTATCCAGTGCAGGGCTTGTGCTAATTTCCATATCTGAGAGCCAGTCAGCCTCAAACATTATTTTTTCTCTCACATTTCTTAATAAATTACAAAATTTGATTATTTGTTAAAAGTTTGTACCACAGTTTTGTACTTGTTTTTCAATATTCTGTCATCAATGACTATGTTATTTCATGCATGTATTTTTTTCATTTCAGATGTAAGCCCAAGTTGTCAAGGTCCATGGAGTAAATGAAGATGTTGCCATTCAATCTGAACATTTTGCTTTTTAAGTTAACTTTGTGAAATTTATATTGTGAGTGTTCTGTACCCAGTTAGGCGGAAATTCAGGGTCGAAAGATTGTAAAATTTATTAGTGCAAAAAAGTGAAAAAGACCTGAATAATGAATCGATATGCAGTTACAAAACAGCTGGGCGATGGGACATATGGCAGCGTCCTGTTGGCTACGTGCATTGAGACAAATGAGAAAGTGGCCATTAAAAAGTAAGTTGGCTTCGAAAAAAATCATCATTTTTTGTTTCCTTTTTTCATATTTTTTAATAAACACCTATCGTAATTGAATTAAACAACCAAAATTTAGGTTTTTATGCAAAAGTCTATTTTAAACAGGGTTTTTCCTTTATATAGAATTTTTAAAACAGTATCATTCCCGATCCGATTTTCTGACCATTTTCCACAAATTCTTATTTATATTCTCCATTAGTGAACATATGAGAAAAACACTTAACATTATTCCTAACCCAATCCAACCTATTTTTATGCAATTAATCCATCGATTGCTTGACATACTTAATACAACAATAATTTTACAACTACACCAGCGTAAATAGAAAAGTAAATCAATCCAAAAATCAGAAACAAGAAAATTCAGTACGGAACAGTTCTGTTCTTGATGCAGTAAGAAGTTGCCCATTGGCCGCAATTATTCATTATAATTAATATGCCTACTTTTTGTCATAAACCTTTGCATTCAACATGGCAAATGCATGTCCTTTACCATTTATAAAATCAGGTCAAAATTCTGAGTATCAAATACAAGCTTTCTTAATATATTTGCTGCTGTAATTTGGGAAATGTTTAATTTAAATTGAGAAAAATGTCATTATGATCACACAATTGGATTGGAATTGTACTGTTTTTCGGTACTGACTTTATATAGAGGAAAAATGCTGGCTGCTGATGTATTTCTTTTGACCTTGCGGCTTGCAGTCAAGGATAACCCATGAAAGTGCAAGCACTTATTTCCAATGGGGTCATTTTATGTTTATTTTTTTTATTTTTTTTGCTGAAGAGACATCAATCAGAAGAGACAGTATTGAGCTACAAGGAATCCGGGTGTGGTACCCTAGCTCTTTGCAAATAGATCCCTTGGTTCTTTAACATACTCAGTGTATAGCACCGATACACGCGAGAATTACCTGGGTTTCATACCAGTACATGGCTAGTTGGGTGGGAAACACTTGAAGCATTTCTAAAATTTCCAGTGCCCCAGCCAGGGATTGAACCCACGACCTCTGGAATGGTAGACCAGAGTGTTACCACTTGACTACCGCACCACCCTGATAGTTTTATAGGTTAAATATGAGTTTCAAAATGCTGTGTATAAATTGTGTTACATTTTCATGGGTTACCATTTTTTTTATACATGTAAATGTTCAAGTGTGAAATGCTGATGAAATATAACTGATATGTTTCTGCTAGAAATCTTTAAAAATCACACACATGAAAAGTAATTTAAAAGAGAAAACAAATAAAACATGTAAGCTTAATGGAACACAAAGTATATTGTATATGTATTTAATTTTTAACCGACTAATGTCTTATCAAAATGCTTGTAATTCTGCTCTAAATAAACTTTGATTTCAACAATTTGTAGCTAGTAGAGTTAGAACCTTTGAGCTCTGTTGATGCCAGACCAAAAACACATCGTCTTCAAGTTCTGCTAAAAACAAATATTGATATCGGCTAATTCAATTACTGCAGAGAAGATCACTATTGCCAGAAGGGTATATTTTTCTCTGTAATTGGCCAATTTCATTGAATGTATCTCAGTGACACAGTCAATTGTATGAGAGCGATTCAATATTAAAGTGAGTATGCATGATTTTTATATGTGTTAAATTGTAATATATTGTTAAAATATGTCACAATAACTCAAAATAGGCAAGAAAAAATATACATTAAAGACGAATTTCATAAAATGCAGCAAAGACAAATAAGCGCCCCAGCCGATTGTGACGAAGATATTTCGTATATTTTTTCCTACAATAACGGAAGCATTGGTCTTTTTATTAGGATCGGAGTTATTGTATGTGTGTTGTATAATAGATATCGTTGCACTTTGCAGGAAATTAAAGTAAACTGTAAAACAAAATTGTTTCTTTGTGTCATATGAACGAATCTGCGCTAAAACTAAATTTAGATTCACATCGTACATGCCTGATGAACATGCTGGCGAATTCGACTGTACAGACATATTCGATTTCAGAATTAAATATCTGGCTTATTTTGGCATTTTTCGACACATTTTCTTCTTAACTTTTATTTAAATTTATATTGAAAATCAAATATATGTATAATATATGTATAATAAGTTTTTTAAACATTTTATATAAATTNCTGAAGAGACATCAATCAGAAGAGACAGTATTGAGGTACAAGGAATCCGGGTGTGATACCCTAGCTCTTTGCAAATAGATCCCTTGGTTCTTTAACGTACTCAGTGTATAGCACCGATACACGCGAGAATTACCTGGGTTTCATACCAGTACATCGCTAGTTGGGTGGGAAACACTTGAAGCATTTCTAAAATTTCCAGTGCCCCAGCCAGGGATTGAACCCACGACCTCTGGAATGGTAGACCAGAGTGTTACCACTTGACTACCGCACCACCCTGATAGTTTTAAAGGTTAAATATGAGTTTCAAAATGTTGTGTATAAATTGTGTTTCATTTTCATAGGTTAATTTTTTTTATACATGTAAATGTTCAAGTGTGAAATGCTGATGAAATATAACTGATATGTTTCTGCTAGAAATCTTAAAAAATCACACACATGAAAAGTAATTTAAAAGAGAAAAAAAATAAAACATGTTAGCTTTATGGAACACATAGTATATTGCATAATTATGTATTTAATCTTCAACCGACTTCTGTCTTATCAAAATGCTTGTAATTCTGCTCTAAATAAACTTTGATTTCAACAATTTGTAGCTACATGTAGTAGAGTTAGAACCTTTGAGCTCTGTTGATGCCAGACAAAAAAAAACACATTGTCTTCAAGTTCTGCTTTACAAATATTGATATTGGCTAATTCAATTACTGCAGAGAAAATCACTATTGCCAAAAGGGTATGTTTTTCTCTGTAATTGGCCAATTTCATTGAATGTAGCTCAGTGACACAGTCAATTGTATGAGAGTGATTCATTATTAAAGTGAGTATGAATGATTTTTATATGTGTTAAATTGTAATATATTGTTAAAATATGTTACAATAACTCAAAATAGGCAAGAAAAATTATACATTAAAGACGAATTTCATAAAATGCAGCAAAGACAAATAAGCGCCCCGAGCCGATTGTGACGAAGATATTTTGTACATATTTTCCTACAATAACGGAAGCATTGTTTTTTTTTATTAGGATCGGAGTTATTGTATGTGTGTCGTATAATAGATATCGTTGCACTTTGCAGGAAATTAAAGTAAACTGTAAAACAAAATTGTTTCTTTGTGTCGTATGAACGAATCTGCACTAAAACTAAATTTAGATTCACATCGTACATGCCTGATAAACATGCTGGCGAATTCGACTGTACAGACATATTCGATTTCAAAACTAAATATCTGGCTTATTTTGGCATTTTTCGACACATTTTCTTCTTATCTTTCATTTTAATTTATATTGAAAATCAAATATATGTATAATAAGTTTTTTAAACATTTTATATAAATTCATAAATATTTGACAAAATCGTGCAGTCTCACTTTAAGCAGGTCTCACAATAATTTAAAATTCTAGTGCAAAAGTTGAAGTTTGATAACAGAAGTTCTAAACATAAAACCCAAATCAGTGCATGTTTCAAGGTCCATGATGAAGAATAGGCTCTCATGAGTTGAGCTCAAAATATGTGTCGTGTTCTGAGAAAACTGGGCATAATGCTTGTGCGTAAATTGTCATCCAAGATTAGCCTGTGTAGTCCGCACAGGCTAATCAGGGACGACAATTTCCGCTTTTATGACATTTTTTGTTCAAATGAAGTCTCTTCTTAGCAAAAATCCAATTTATGCGGAAAGTGTCGTCCCTGATCAGCCTGTGTGGACTGCACAGGCTAATCTGGGACGACTATTAATGCACATTCATTATGCCCAGTTTTCTCAGAACATGACAAAATATATTTGTGTAATGTGTAATTTTTATAAAAAAAGAACAGTACATTCCACGATTCATATCTGTGAGAAATGACATATCTGTACATGTACATTTCATGACAACATAATTATTTAATAAAAGAGGCACGGAAAAGCCTGCAATGCTTGAACTACCTTTCTCTGATTTAGTCATTGTCTCATAAGCATCCAGATTGAGCATTTGGCTGAAGATATTGTTATGCCCCCTTCTTCGAAGACATCTCTTGTTTTGATATAACAATGCTAAATGTTTAAAGCGTATGAAAAAGAAATAAATCATTGTAGTAAGGAATCAATTTTAAATAACCTGTAATATGTTTGAACAATACATTTCTTTTCAAAATTGTTTCATATATAAGTACCAGTAAATACTAAATGGAAATGTGTGTTCTTTTTCTTTTCAGGATGAAAAAGAAATACTACTCGTGGGATGAGTGCTTAAATCTCAGGGAAGTAAAGGTAAGGAGCAGACCTGTATTTCACTATTTGTGTTGTAGATTGCATTAGATTAGTCTGGTCAGGAGCTTACCTGTCCGCTTTAACCCATTTATGCCTAGCGTCTAAAAAAAAGGCCTTGGCAAACAGCGTAGACCAAGATGAGATGACCTGTCTCATCAGGGTCTGCGCTGTTTGCTTAAAGGAATTTCTGTAAGAAATATTCTAAATATATAAATAAATATACTAGACATCCCTAAGTTTGGAAATAAATTAATCCTATTAAGAAGAATGGGAGAGTCCACTAGGCATAAATGGGTTAAAGTCATGCAAGGATTTGTGGTCTTGTAAGTGGACAGGGTAGCTCCTGGCCAGATTGCATAAATGTGCAGGCTGGGTTTGTTCTACGCTGGCTGCATATCACATATTTTGTCTGTTTTCTGAGTACAATTGATCATCTTTTCTTTTGTCCCGATCACTATGTAACCTGACATTATATTTATTCCCCCTTTCGAAGAAAAGGGGGTATATTGCTTTGCTC
>VMBQ01013411.1:2378-13874 GCA_007657795.1 Dreissena rostriformis | reverse complement strand
CGATAACTTCGTTTTATGTATGCTTTACGAAGTTATTACGAAACATTGAGCATGTTGTCCGCTCTCTAATTCAAATAGTTTTCATCCGATCTTTACGAAACTTGGTCAGAAGTTGTATCTAGACAATATCTAGGGCAAGTTCGAATATGGGTCATACCGGGCTAAAAACTAGGTCACAGGGTCACTTAGTGCGTTTTAAACATTGAGCATGTTGTCCGCTCTCTAATTCAAATAGTTTTCATCCGATCTTTACAAAACTTGGTCAGAAGTTGTATCTAGACAATATCTAGGTCAAGTTCGAATATGGGTCATGCCGGGTCAGAAACTAGGTCATGGGGTCGAAAAACAGATTGATTTTGAAACAAGGGGGGTAATTGTGATGAACAATTAGCAGCAATGCACATTTTAAGTTGCAGTTGTCTCCATTTATCAGACTTTTTTTTATTGAAAACCTAATTTTGTGACAATTTTGTCCCTTGTTAACTCCTCTGTTGATGTTGACAGTTTGCGGAAAGGTCACAATGAATTTCGTTTATTCCCTGCTTGCTTACGAATAAATCCGTTAAAACGGAAACTAAAACACACATGCTTGTCAATGTTTATTCTCTCCCTTTGCGAAATGTACTCATATAGTGATGATGTAGTGTGTTTTTCGTTTGGCGACGCAGCAAAAATCTTTGGATACCGTATATGCACTTACAGTACGTCATTCAGAAAATGCAACCAATGAAAAACGTTTTACATTATTGGAGTATTCATTAATAATTTGGTAAAATCTAACTTTTGCTTGAAACTTTTCTGAAAATAGCTGATGGAATTCCAAATTTTGCCGTAATTTTATTACCGGACACGAGGTCCTGCAATATAAGAATGATTTCCGGATTTTTCAATTTATTATCGGAAAAATCCGAGGACCAACGGTTTTTGGGAAGGACTGCTGTGACCCTCACATTGTAGCATTGTAACCACAAAATTCATGATTAAAAACAAAGCATAAAAGTGGCCAAAATGTTAAGAAATGTAAGCATCTCTACCATACATAGCTAATATGCGTCTTTTAATATTTAGAACATCATTCTTTCTCATTCAAATTGCTTTACAAAAAATGTTGCATTTCTAAAGCCTATTATTTCTTTTTCATCACCGACAGGTTCGCACTAACAGTCGAGGAATACCACACACAAAGTCTTTGGACCCAAAACGCCTGAGTTGCGAATTCTCCACCAATCAGACGGTTCCGTTACTAACACCCTCTAGTCACATCCCTAGCGTGCCACCATCGCCGCTTAGAACCGAATTCATCAACACTCCACCTCTCGGCGCAAAAACCTTTCCAGTTCTACATGCGGCGCGGGAATTGCAGTTTGACAATGAACTGAGTGAAGAAATGACAAAGCAACATTTGGCGAAGATTAAGGAATCCCGCGTTGAGACCCTAAAGCCAATGCTGGACGCAAAAGCATCAGGCTCGGATTCTAAAGCACAAAACAGTGGCCCAAATACAGCTGAAAGTTCCAAGGCCACGTCGAGGTGCAATTCGCTCACATTTCTGGAGGACAGTCTGCGGTCTGGTTCCCAGGTCACGTACAGTGTGAACCAGTCACAGGAAGTGGATACCGGTTCCCAGCCCATGGCAAACCAGTCCTGTCAGGAAGATGGCGCAGGTAACCAATGTTTTTTATCATTATTTTTCATGCATTCAAATGACAAATTTTGATGAAGTATAAATGGCCTTTCCTATTTGACAGTATTGTATGCCGCAAGTGGGAGGCATTAAGCATTGCAGTTGTCCATATTTTCTTATGTACCTTCTTGTGTCCAAAATCTTGTGTTTGAAACTCTTTTTTATTACTTGGTGGATCTCATTCAAACTTTCACATTTTAATTAACTTAATGTGTACATTAATTTCTGTCAATTTTTGGCATTACTTTTTGAAAATAGAATTAAATCATCTATGAAAGTTTACTAGGAAATATTGTTTTCAATACGCCCCTTTAAAATACTGCAGTTAACCAAACAAATCATAATATGTTATAAACCTTTTCAGCATTGTTTTCTTTTTGTGGGCAGTGCCTTAATCATATTACAATAACTACTTATAAATGTTATCTCTTTTTTTTCTGTCCTACATAATAGTATAGAAACCTTCTATTAATTATGTTCATTTTGGTTTACTCTGCAGCCATGAAGCATCGTGAAGACTTAGCAGTTGTCATGGACCCTGGATCTTCACAACTTGACACAGTCTCCATTGACAATCTGTCACAAGTCATTGAGGGACTGAGCATTAGTGATGGTAACTATGTTGAGAATCTTTTCATGTTGATAGCAAATTCCATTAGTTTTAAACCGATTTATTTAAGCTCTGTTGCATCAAAAGCCTAAGGCTTATTGAAATGCTATTAATATAGGATCTTGCATGAGTGGTCGTTTTGTATTGAATTTATTAAACGAGTCATCTAAATGAAGATAAAAACGAGGCTTGCCGAGTTTTTATCTTCATTTAGATGACGAGTTTAATAAATTCAATACAGAACGACCACTAATGCAAGATTATATTTATAACATGACCAACAAAATGCTTTAAAACACACATGTATTCCCCTCTGTGCCATATAGAGGAAAGGTTGATATCTATAACGAAGCAGCAATGCGGTCATTGTGTGTACCCGAGCGTGAGAATTAGTTCTGGACGAATAAGCCTATATGGTTGTGTAACTTAAAGCTGCACTCTGCAGTAAAAAAAGTGCATTGTGAGTAAGCAAGTTGCGGTTGTAAATGCCTTGTCTTTGACAGCGCGTATGAATATCTTTTAAGTGATTCGGCTAATTTGCATAGTTATATAACTAGTGAAATAACACCCGTGTAATAAACAAAATTGAGCATTACGTTATTTCACTCCTGGAGCGTAAGTCATGTTATAAAGTCCATTTCCTGGGTAGACTCATTACTTGTTGCCTTTTGGGGAGATCTTAAGACTGTTCCCGCAGTGGGGATCACACCCCATGACTTCCCGCTTGCTAGGTGGACACATATCCACTACACCACAGCAAGTTCAGCCATTTCAATAGCGCAGCGCTTTAAATTTTTGTGCAGCACTACATTCAATTTTTCATTGTAGTGTTTATTAAGTCTGTTAGAATTTTAATCTGCAGCCTTCAATTAGTTAAATAAAATTTAATTTTTGAAGTACCCAAAACATATTCATATTTAATAAATGGCTTGAAAGTTAATGTTACTTTATATAACTATAGCATTAATTCAGTAAGTTTGATTTCACCTACATGTAAGCTCAAAGTGCTCAAGGCTAGAGCATATGTTAACAATAAGTTGGCACGGGCAGTCACAGCCCCAATATTTTGGCAAGTGTCCGTCATTCATTAAAAAACGTGTTTTATCACAGTCAGAAACTATGGATCTGAACCTTTAAAACCTGAAGACCTTTTGCATGTACTATACATTGCGTAGGTACTTTCCCAATGGAGGGAAAAATTACAAAATTCGCAAGCGCATTATCTGCAAGTAAACTAATAAAATGAGGACTAAAATTGAACATTTGAGCAAAAAGTAATGTAAAAGAAAACTAATATGGGTTCATGCAGTTAAGTCCCAAACAATTAAAAAGACCCATTATTCCCAATATTAAGATTTCACGACACAATTTTTCCCAATTTCAGGTTTTTTCATGCTAATTGTTCCCAATTGGCGTGGTACTGGTACTTTTCCCGACTGGGAAAAAATGGCTGTATTTTATGTATGATCTCTATTACAGAAGAGAATGATGATGAGGTATCGGAACTCACATCAAATTCACAGGGCTCTCATCCAACGTTAACTGCAGAATCCGTGAAAAAATTCATGAAGAGCGTCAACAGAATCCGCTTCAACAGCCTGACAGCGACGAACACTGTCGAACCCGCGAAACCCAAATTCAGCTCCAAAAGTAGGTCAAGGTCATGTCCCCAGTTTCCGAAAGTGGCCTCGACTTACGAAGACGATGAAGAAGAGGAAGAGGACGTCGTGAGAAGCTTGTCATCGGACGTTCGAGGCGAGAATCAGCCATGTGAGTTCGAAGTCTCCGAAATGGGTCCCTTGGTGATTAAGCCGATCATTGTTGATAGCTTTGCCAAGCAGCCAGCCAATCTGAAGGAAGTCTTGGTCTCTGGCACGAGTACGACGGTCTGTTTGAATGTTCGACAAGAGACCACGGTTACCATGACGACGACAAAGTTCGGTGAAGTGGGGGTGGGGGCCGTCCCGCAGTGTCCTGTGTTTGCGCAGGCCAATGGGTCCTTACATCAGATGACTGCTGAGGAGAGAAGTATGCTGCAAGTGTTACGCGATGTGCTCAACGTCTCTGCCACGAATACTTGTGCAAAGTGCAATGGAAAAATTATGGAAAATCCTCAGGGTAATTGCATTATATTTTATGTACTGGACAAAGGTATGTTTTCTTGATAATTATTCATGTTCTTAAATTAACTCAGAAAACATAATCTTAAACTCATTTGTGATAACAAGTTTTTTGAACATAATAAATGTCTTTACAATGATAAAAGAGGTAAAATTAAAACACTCGAGTTATTTTTCTTTACTTTTGGTAAGTTTTATTGTGGTACTTTTTATGCCCCCGGTAGGGTGGCATATAGTGATCGCACTGTCNGGGAGAACTTTCCCTTGAGGCCAGTGAGGAACACAAATTGGGACTACTTGTCCTAATTACCAGCGAAATATTAATGGCCAAGTATTTCATGAATTTGATTGGTCAGTAAAATGGAGTTTGCAGGTCAGTAATATTAAAGTGATAATAATGGACCGTTTAACCACATTTAGTCAACCAGTGCACATTTATGTCTCATTGACCATCGTGCACTGGTCTATTTGGATTAAAATAAATTATTTCTTTGGCGAATACTCGGGCGTCCGGGGTAAATTTGAACTGCTTTGGCTCAACATGATATATGTTCCACTGAAAGTTCACAGGGGCAGGTCAGCACATAAGGTTGTCGTGAAGACTCGGCGATGATCAGTAAATAACATCTGGCATACACACACGCATTTAACCAGGTATGGGCTGGCAACTTTGAAAGAGACTGCGAGCCCGGCATATGCATATTTGGAGACTGTGTGAAAACCAATTTGATAATGAAGGTATCTTTGATGAGGGGTCGCCAAGTCAAACAACACAACATGCCTTGGTTGTATTGGCATTTACAACATTTTTTCGAACAAACAATTTCAAACTTTAAAGCAACATTAATGAGGGGTCGCCAAGTTAAACAACACAATATGCCTTGGTTGTATTGGTATTTACAACTTTGTTTCGAACAAACAATTTCAAACTTGAAACCAACATATGTCTTTACAATGATAAAAGAGGTAAAATTAAAACACTCAAGTTATTTTTCTTTACTTTTGGTAAGTTTTATTGTGGTACTTTTTTACAATATTTAAAAAAAAAAGTCTTTTGCTCTCTAAATACCAACATTCATGAGTTATTTGTCCTTGAAAAAAGCTGAAAACGTGATCTTGGGTTAAAAGTCACTTTTTTGACATATTTCTAGTTTTTTGTAGAAATACTTTGCCTATTCTCAGGATTTCACAATTATGTGTGTTTGTCCAGAGAGTGCCGAGCCGTTCTTCCTTACGTACTCGCCGCCAGAGCTGCTGGACCTCCACCTACAGTTGGGACACGATATCCACGCCAAGGGGCTCAGTCGGATACCCATACCCAGCACACAGGACGTCAACTGGACACACTTTGGAGGTGGGTCTTCATTTTTGCACACAGGACGTCAACTGGACACACTTTGGAGGTGGGTCTTCATTTTAGCACATAGGACATCAACTGGACACACTTTGGAGGTGGGTCTTCATTTTAGCACACAGGACGTCAACTGGACACACTTTGGAGGTGGGTCTTCATTTTAGCACACAAGACGTCAACTGGACACACTTTGGAGGTGGATCTTCATTTTAGCACACAGGATGTGCTCTGGACGACACACTTTGGAGGTGGGTCATGATTTTAGCACACAGGACATCAACTGGACACACTTTGGAGGTGGGTCATGATTTTAGCACACAGGACATCAACTGGACACACTTTGGAGATGGGTCTTCATTTTATGTTTAACTTTCCTCAAACTGAATATTCCTTTTTATGCTCCCTTCTTCGAAGAAGAGGGGGTATATTATTTTTGGCATGTCTGTCTGTCTGTCATTGTATGTGTTTGTCTGTCTGTCCCAAAACTTTAACCTTGGTCATTACTTTTGCAATATTGAAGATAGCAACTTGATATTTGGCATGCATGTGTATCTCATGCAGCTGCACATTTTGAGTGGTGAAAGGTGAAGGTGAAGGTCATCCTTCAAGGTCAAAAGTCAAATTAATAGGTCAAAATCGCTCAACAGGGGGAATAGTGTTTGACAAACACATCTCTTGTTCATAGGCTAATGGAGTTTGAAGTCCTCTGCTTTTTTAGCTCAACTGAGCGCAACATGCTCATGGTGCTCTTTTATGATTTGGTGTTTTTGTCATGCATCTTTCATTGTCAACTACCCTATTACACTCTCTTTAATGAAACTGGGACATGTGAGTGTTGATCTTGCTTGTTAAATGCATAAATAAAACAGANTATTGAAGATAGCAACTTGATATTTGGCATGCATGTGTATCTCATGCAGTTGCACATTTTGAATGGTGAAAGGTGAAGGTCAAGGTCATCCTTCAAGGTCAAAAGTCAAATTTATGGGTCAAAATCGCTCAACAGGGGGCATAGTGTTTGACAAACACATCTCTTGTTCATAGGCTAATGGAGTTTGAATTCCTCTGCTTTTTAGCTCAACTGAGCGCAACATGCTCATGGTGAGCTTATATGATTTTGGTGTTTTTGTCATGCATCTTTCTTTGTCAACATTTACCCTATTACACTCTCTTTAATGAAACTGGGACATGTGAGATCATCAAGTAGATCAATAGGTTAAATTAAAGAAAAAGTTTGTGCGATTCGAGGGGTCACATTTGTTATGCCCCCGAAGGTGGGCATATAGTGATCGCACTGTCTGTCTGTCCGTCCGTCTGAAATTCTATCACACTTAATGTTTAAACTTTGCGTTTAAGTTTCTAATAATGTGGAAAAACACTTTACGTTTAGGTTTAGAAAAATGTGGAAAATGGGGGCATATGTCATCCTATGGTGACACGCCTTGTTTTGTCTAAACATCATGAAACTTACTCAGAAAGTTTGCTTTATTATACCTTTGATGAGTTCAAAAATAGTCAAAGTCTATTTTAAAAATGGCGGGTAGGGGGGGGGGGGCAGTTTTTTTTTCTATGGCTACAGTGAAACTTTGTTTACACTCTAGAAGTCATACTTTACCCAGAAGATTTGTTTGAAATATATCCCTGCTGAGTTCTGAAAAGGCTCCTGTTCCATGTAAATACATTGCCACCAGGATGCAGGGCAGTTTTTATTATATGGCAATAGTGAAACCTTGTTAACTGTCTAGAAGTCACAGTGCCCGATCATCTTGAAAAATGTTCAGAACAGTTATTTTAATAATATCTGGGCTGAGTTTGAAAATGGTTTTGGTCGTTGAGAAACATAGCCTCAAGGGCTAAGGGGTATTTCCCATATATGGCTATATTGGAACCTTGTGAATTTCTGAGTTGAGCTAAAAAAAATAGAGAAAGGTACAAGGCCAAGATATCTTATCTGGTTCTCTGTCTTGGACGATGAACAAACCCTGCTTTTGGTGTTTAAGGTATGCCCCCGGCAGACGAGATCTCGATCTTGCGTACGCAGCTGAAGCTGATGCACAACCAGTTAATGTACGAGCGACACAAGCGCGATCAGCACGCCAAGCGGAACAGACGTCTGCTACGACACATCGCCAACAGCAAGACTCTGGAGGAACAGAACAACTCCATGGTAACGTGGATGTACATTTGAAGTAGCTATTAGCTGTTGGCCCTTAAAATATGATTTGCTAAAAAATGTTCTTATAACATCTGCTGATAACTGTGGTAAAATTTCGAGTTTAAATCCAGTGGTAACTCAATAATTCGAACAAATTAAACAATTAATTTGGGGGGGGGGAATTGGTCGTTTTTGGCTCAGGTACTACTTAAAAGTACTATGGGTATTTTAAAGTATACTACAATTTACCCTGGGTACGGAAAATACGCTTAAAGACCTCCTGACATAGTACGGGTTACTTTTTAGTATATTTTCTAAATCCCCGGTACTTTGTTGTATACTTACCTGGGGTACTTTTAAGTAGTACCTGAGCAAACAATGAACAATCAAGTGTAATTTGGATGGAAATTTGCTGCAGCTCATTAGCCATGGGCCCCTAAAATATTTGCTGAACTCACAGGTTTACCTTAACAAATAAACTGTGACCTATTTACAAGAAGTAATAAAGGAAGAAATGTGGATAGCTGAGAGGGAGGGGGAAGCAACCTCTGTTAAGGATTTGGCGTTTCATACGAAGCAGTTGCAAAATGCCAACAGCAAACAACAAAAAATTGAGGAAATAATTTATACAATTTAATTAGGGATAGGTGGAAGGAGGGGGGGGGGGGTTAAAATACACGTGAAGACATTTTATTTGCAAATACACAAGAGCAATTAATGTTCAGGAACAGAAAAACTCCTCGGAGGGTAGTTAGTAAAGTGTTGGCATTTAATACGCAATATGTGGCCAATTACCAACTGCAAAACATTTGAGGAACAAATGACTCCATGGTTATGCCGAACACAATCTTTTTGTGGTGGATGGGCGTGTTTATTAAGTTGGTTGCATTTAATATGGAATATATGGCATATGGCAAACAATGCTAAAATAACAGAACTAAAAGGTATATGATTGTGCAGTTTGTGTTTTTATTATAAGCAAACATCAGAAACAGGCCCTCATTGCTTATGAAAAATGGTTTCAACTGAATCTGAGTGTTTAGTAATGAACAGTTTATTTTAAGAAATCATTTTCATGTTTAGAATTCACATGGCCTGCATTCTTGGCCAGTGATGCATGTTGCAATATTTTCTGAGTGCTAGTTAACAGTCACAATAGTTGTAAATGTGCCGGTAACAGAAGCAAGCTTCTCCATTTTAATCCTTGACATATTGCATTCATATTTTGTATACTTCTTTACCAACATGACTCCAATCTATAAACAAGAGCAGACAACTGTAACAAGCATTTGCTAAGAATTATGGCCCTTTTTCAACTTAGTAACTTTGAATATTTTGTAAAATTTTGTGTTTACCCATGATGGCTTACTTTATACTGTCAAGCACTTGAATAGTCGAGCGCGCTGTCTTCTGACAGCTCTTGTTCATCTTGGATGCACTTGGTCAGAATGTTTTTCTCAACAGTATATGGGTCAAGTTTGAATCTGGATCATGTGTCTAAAACTAGGTCACAGGTTAAATTCATAGAAATACCACTCTAGAGGGCACATTTATGACTCAGTCTTAATGAAACATGGTCAGAATGTTTATCTTGACAATATGAAGGCCATGTTTAAATCTGGGTCAAGTGGGGACAAGATAACCAGGTGAAATTCTTGAACAATTGGTGTCCATTAACTCAGGTGAGCCCTTAAGGACAATCATGGACTTTGTGTTCAAGTGATACAGTATTTTTGATAATTGAATTTTTTTTGGTGTGTGTGTGTAGCCTGCTCATAAAATATTTCTTCATCAATTATTGTAGTCCTTCCTAACTATTTTAAGCGTGAGCAACTGCTTGAGCGAGATCTCAGGATTCGTGATCTGCAGGTGTCAATAAAGCTGCTTGAAAATGAAAACAGGAAACTAAACAATCAACAAGAAAGTCAGCGCTACCAGAAACTTGTGCAGTTAAGGTGAGATTTTTCTTCAGGTTTTTGGCATGTCTTCTGAGCCTTATTGGAAACCGGTATGATAATGCTTATTCAGAAATAGTTGTGATTTGCATAGTGTGTAATATATATTGGCGAGTTGAGTGTAATATATCTTGGCAATTTGAGTAATTGACAAAGATTATGGTCTGTATTTACTAGCCTGGGCCCTTAGATCAACTTAAATTAGCCGGGAAAAGTGTGAGTAGGTTAACTGATTAGGTGTAATATGACTAAGCAAATATATAAACACAATAACAAATCAACGTTTCACAAATCATTTATTTGTTTTCCCTTGCCAAAGGCTGAGTGATATAGTTTTGGCATTGTCTGTTTGTCCATCCCTCAGTCAGCCCATCCGTCAGTCTGTCCGTCGGTCTCTCAGTCTTTCACAAATATTTCAGGGTAAAATCTCAGGAACTTAATAAGATTTCAACATGAAACTTCATGGGTGTTCAGATATGCATGAGGAGAAGAAGGCTCAATCCTAATATAACCCTTTCTTTTAGTTCTGCAATCATCAATAAACCAAATTAGCTCTGCGGGGGATATCACTTCATCAATGTGCTTGTTTTCATGGCAGTGCGTGCCTACAGGAGAATGAGGACCTGATATATTAACGTTAGACTAATCATTCTTTTGTTCCATGGCAATGCGTGCCTCCAGGAAAATGAGGACCTGAAGAATGCCAAGAAGGAGTTCAATACACTTCTGGTGAGACAGAGGGAGGAGCAGGACTCTCTGCAGAAGGTCAGTGGGCCCTTCGTCACATACTGTGGCCCCTTATGCACTCACTGGGGCCCTTATTCACAAACTTTGGCCCTTATTCACTAACTATGGCCCTTAGTCACATACTGTGGCCCTTATTCACAAACCATGCCCCTAAATCACTAACTGTTGCCCTTATTTACTAAATGTGGCCCTTATAAACTAACTGTGACCCTTATTCACTTACTGTGACCCTTAGTCACAAACTGTGGCCCTTATTCACTATGTGTGGCCCTTATTCACATATTGTTGTCCATAGTTACAAACTGTGGCCCTTATTCAATAACCATGGCCCTTATTCACATAATGTGGCCCTTAATCACAAACCGTGGCCCTTATTAACTAACCGTGGCCCTTTTTGCGACATACTGTAACCCTTATTCACTTATTATGGCTTTATTCAAAAACTATTGCTTTTATTCGCAACTGTGGCCCGTATTCACCAACCTGGGCCCAAAATCACGAACCTTAGCCAATATTCACTAAACTTAGCCCTAAATCACTAGCCTTACCTCACATTTTTTAACCTTAGCTCAAAATCACTAACCGTAGCTCATAGTTACTAACCTTAGCTCATAATCACCAACCTACGCTCATTTTCATTAACCGTAGCTCATATGCACTAACCTAAGCTCATATTCACTAATCTTACCTCATATCCACTAACCTTAGCTTATATTAACGAACCTTAGCCCATATTCACTAACCTTAGCACATATTTGCTAACCTTAGCTCATAATCACTAACCTTTACTCATAATCACTAACTTTAGCATATATTCCCTAATCTTAGCCCATATTGACTAACCTTAGCTTTTATATAAAAACACTAGTCC
>VMBQ01013409.1:0-17876 GCA_007657795.1 Dreissena rostriformis | reverse complement strand
CAGACAGACAGACAGACAGACAGACAGACAGGCAGACAGACAGGATGTTTTATTGACGTAAACTTTACAGTTTTTTGTCATACAATATGATCGATTGTATACCTTTTTATTTAAACATACCTTAAGAGTATTTAAACTCCTTTTCAAAGAAACTCCACTCCGTTGTTATCACACACACACACACGCTCTGAATGTTAAACACAAAACGGTAAAGAGTTGTCGTTTATTTTACATCATAATACATTGTAATGAGTGTTATATCGTTGAAGCTGTTACTCAGTAAACAGTATCCTCGACAAACTTACCATTTGCTAGACCAAGCTTAACTGGGTGTTTATCACGTACTCAATGTGAAGTGTATTAACAGTGTGGACATAATAGAGCGTGCATTTCTTTCAACCTTAGCTGTTTACCATGTAGGTTTTGAATTTCGCAAATGCATTATCGTACAGCCTTTTAATAGTTTAAATATAGCATTCAATACTAGATTTACACTGTGTGATAGACGTTTGCTTTGACATGTTATGTCAGATTATAAATGTCATGCAATATCCAAAACTTGAAAACTGCAGACACGTATTCAGCTTGACACAATTTCGCTCACAACGGCGAATTTAAGAAAGACAAACATGTTTTAGTGTTCAGACACAAATGAGCATTAGTGTTATGTTGGTATACATACATTGTGTTCGAAGCTTAAACATTACTTAAGGTGACAAAGCTAAATGCTAATAAACCGTATTTTAGTATGCGATTTTGCATCTTTTACACGTTTAGAGTAACTGCTCTTTTGCCAAAAGGAAATGGTATCACAAGTCTACATTTAAATTAAGTGCGTCGTATATATTGTCGTTTAAAATACGTGTTAAAATATATAACTGCCCTTTCGTTTATTTCTTCACATTTGTATGCACCCTTCGAAGAAGAAGGGGTATATTGATTTGCTGGATGAAAATCGGTCTGTCTGTCTGTCTGTCGGTCTGTCGGTCTGTGTGTCTGTCGGTAGACCAGTTCGTTTCCGATCAATAACTTTTGAACGGATTGACCGATTGGCGTGATACTTCACATGTACATTGGCTTTGAACAGTAGATGACCCCTATTGAAATTGGAATCACTAGATTAAAGGTCAAGGTCACTGTCACAATAAGTGTGAAAATAATTTCCGATCAATAACTCTTCAACGAATTGACCGATTTGCTTGATACTTTACAAGTATATTGGCTTTGGACAGTATATGACTCCTATTGAAAGTGGGGTTACTATGTCAAAGGTCAAGGTTACTGTCACAATAAGTGTGAAAATGGTTTCCGATCTATCAATTGACCGATTGACTTGATACTTCACATGGCATTGTCCTTGGACAGTAGATGACCCCTATTGACATTTGGGTCACTAGGTCAAAGGTCAAGGTCACTGTCACAATAAGTGTTAATATCGTTTCCGATCAATAACTTGTCAACCAATTGACTGATTGACTTGATATTTCACATGTGCATTGGCCTTGGGCAGAAGATGACCCCTATTGAAATTGGGATCACTTGGTCAAAGGTCAAGGTCACTGTCACAATAAGTGTGAAANAAAAGAAGACATTTGCTTATTTTGGTATCAAAATAACTAATTTTTGCAACAATCTTTTGACAATTGAATATCTTGATGGCTTTGCTGCAAGTCGGTGGAGCGGGTGGGGACATACATGCTTTACAAAACAAATCCAGTAAAAAAGGACTTTGTGTTATTTGTATTAATTTCTTTAAACACGATATACGACCATACAACAGTGTTTTTAGGTGTGGATGTATACATTTCAACTGAAACATGAGAAAACCTACTAGATTATTTATGATAGGCGTTACAAATATGACACATTATTTAATTGTTGCATACAGCTGGCACAGTAAAAATAATAATTCAACTTTACTTATGACATTCTATCGGTATAAATACACCGTTGATATAGAACCCTTCCTTGGTTGTTTTTTTAATATGAAAAAAATATAATTATTTCCCAAGGTTTCGGTTATCACAACATAAATTATAAATGGAAAGAGAAGTCTATACCAACACCAACGCGAAGTAAAAATTGCAAATTTTATAATCTCAATGTTATGAAAACCCAATACAATTTTTAAGTGTGTGCCCCATGTATTCAGACATTAAGTAAAAATACTTAAAACGTTATTTTCAAATGTGACCATATATAAATATTGTTGATTGTTTAATGCAAACATCAAATAAAAAAGACCCTTTTAACATAGCAAAATAGATTTTACGACGGTGAAAGATTTAACATATCAAATAACAGCTTATGTAATCGATGAATTAATTGAATGTGTATTTATTCATGTTTTGTTAACGTCTATAAGTTAAATCAGGTCTTAACACATTGAGTATTTTATTTCTTGTTACAAAAAATGTATGTGTTATTGCTTTTATGCTAATAATTGTTGTTATCGTTGTTGCTGTTGTTGATGATGTTGTTTTATCCGCGTTTTAATACGCAATGTCATAAACTAAGGTTATAACTAGAAAGTGTTGGGCCAACGAAACAAGAAAAGAGGATTGACTTATAGTACAACACTTACCACACATGTCTTAGCTATCACCAAATCGTATGATATAGGTATGTCATTTTGATGCACAATTGTAAACACTCGATTAAATTATAAGTTTTGGATATATGCGCATTCTCGCCTGAGTGCTTTGTTCACCTTGTCATGTACGTGTAAACAGGATATGTGTGAATGAAATATTTTAACACGTATTTTAAACGACAATATATACGACGCACTTAATTTAAATGTAGACTTGTGATACCATCATTTCCTTTTGGCAATAGAGCAGTTACTCTAAACGTGTTTATGCCCTCTTCGAAGAAGAGGGGGTATATTGATTTGCTGGATGAAGGTCTGTCTGTCGGTCTGTCGGTCGGTCTGTGTGTCTGTCGGTAGAACAGTTCGTTTCCGATCAATAACTTTGAACGGATTGACCGATTGGCGTGATACTTCACATGTAGATTGGCTTTGGACAGAAGATGACCCCTATTGAAATTGGTCAAGGTAACTGTCACAATAAGCGTGAAAATAATTTCCGATCAATAACTCTTCAACGAATTGACCGATTTGCTTGATACTTTACAAGTACATTGGCCTTGGACAGTAGATGACCCCTATTGAAAGTGGGGTTACTAGGTCAAAGGACAAGGTTACTGTCACAATAAGTGTGAAAATGGTTTCCGATCTATAACTCGTCACCAATTGACCGATTGACTTGATACTACACATGTGCATTGGCCTTAGATAGTAGATGACCGCTATTGACATTTGGGTCACTAGGTAAAAGGTCAAGGTCACTGTCACAATAAGTGTTAAAATCGTTTCCGATCAATCACTTGTCAACTAATTGACTGATTGACTTGATATTTCACATGTACATTGGCCTTGGACAGAAGATGACCTCTATTGAAATTGGGATCACTTGGTCAAAGGTCAAGGTCACTTTCACAATAAGTGTGAAAATCAAGGCCCTGTTTTGGGGGCATATGTCTCCTACCGCGGAACTCTTGTTTCTGTTGAAAGGTTGCAAACAAATTAGTTTAAAGGGTTCAAAATTCTGAGAGTAAATACTGTTGTATTCTTTGATTTCTTTTTTTTTAACACTAGCGACTAGCGCGTTCGACTAACGCGTGGGATCTTGAGTTTAAAACCGGTTGATTTAAACGTAATTTGATTGTCGCTTGTCTTGATATAGCAATGTTTTAACCCTTCAGTTTATATGCTTGAAGTTTTAATCAAAAAAAAAAACATGGGGTTTATGAACGTGTACTTAAGAAAATGTAAACCTTAACTTCTACTCAATATGTGTATTTTAATTATCATAACTGGCTGCTCTTGTTTTATTTATAGCTCGAAACGTTAAAAACGTTTAAAGGAGTGTCCTTCATGAATGTGGTGTTGAACACATAAAACAGCTTTTGGTGTTTTCCCTTAACGGGACATTAGTTGTCGTGTAACGTTCCATAATTTCTATATTGCTCTCACGTATAGATACTTACAAAGGGAAAAAACTTCTAGGATAAGCTTTATAAATTGTTGTCAATATCCCAGCATAGTTGCGTTCCATGCTCTCACATGAATGATATTTAACCATCGTGCAATAAATTAAATTGCCTCATTGCCTCAGGTAATTTAATCTTCTTGCACCGTAATAGGTGTTAATTGATAAATACAAAATAGCGACTCTATGGTCTTATTTGCAGTACAACTTTCTACGATTTTTTTTAGGTTTAAAACTTCACATATAGAAGAGGAACCCGTACCTTTAAAAAATTATAATTAAATAAAAACCAATGACCCAGCATTATCTCTCGTAAATGTGTATATCAACTAACATCTAGTAAGTGATGATAAATATGTAGAGATTTTCGGGAGCACTCAGTACTGTAGGGCGTAGTTTTTGTTCATAAACCGAAAACGAAAACAAACATGGCGGTCAAAATCATTTTGGCTGAGTAATTTGTGTTTTTTTCTGTTATGAAAACAAATTATTGTAAATGATATTACATTAAGAAGATGTTAGTTCTTTACGAACCTTAATTTTTTATTTGTATATAGATTGCAAACACGTCACGAATATTCCATGACCAATGACTTCTGCTAAGCTGGTTAAATAAGCTGCACCACACATGTGCTAGTAGGAATTACATTACAACACTTAATATTTAAATTCCCCAGATAAAGCGAGCTCACTTCAATTGTAGATCATACCGCCTGCTCGGGTTTCTGAAAATAAATCAAGCCCAATGTCGATACATTTCGAAATATATTTCTTTAAGTACACTACTTTGAATAAAATGTTAAGTCGATGCGTTTTTATCTGCAAGAAACTCCTTAACCGTCCATCTACACCGGTGGAACAGATAAACTGGGCGCACGTGAATGGCTTAGGTCCTACCGCTAACTCGGGTTTCAAAACATAAATCAAGTCAAATGTCGCTGAATATTCTAAATATATTTCTTAATACATTACTTTGATTATAATTGTGAAGTCAATGTGTTTATCTGCTTGAAACTCCTTAACCGCCCGATGCTTTGCAACGATCGTTCTAAGACGGTGACCTCTGTATAATTCAGTGTTTAGCTCACATGATCACAACGTGGTGAGCTTTTGTGATACCGTGTCGTCTGTCGGTACATGGCTGACGTTTTCGCGTTCGTGACGTGTGTATGTCCGTCAAATTCTTCCAAAACATCTCCTTCTACTTAAACAACACTTCACATGAATGTTCCTTTGATATCATGTATGAACATTGTTCAAATAGTTCTTGTTCATTTATGAATTAGGTTAAAAATGAAAAGTTTACAAAATATCTTCTTTTCAAAACAGCATGGCCCTGAAGTTTAATATTGTGTGTGTAACATCGTAAAGTGGTCCTCTACAAACTGTAGTCCAATCATCTATAGGTGGATTAGAGATAGCTTGTTCACAGAGAAAAATCTTCTCATCTGAATCCGAAAGGCCTACATGGTATTTGTGTTATAACATTTTATTGTAGTGTTCAAATCCTGTCCATGGAATCAAAATGGGAATAATGAAAATTCCCCTATGAAACGTCAAGTCCTTGAGGATTCGTATGTGTTTAAAAAACGATAGTGTTGTCCAATACCATATTTGTTCAAATCATTCCTCTTTGATTAAAACTGGCTAGGACCCAGAGGTCACCAATTGTGCACAGACTTCTAAAGGGAAGTCATTAATAAATCTTATTTGATACCATAAACACCAAGGATTTCATATTTGGTATGTAGCATCATCTAGCGCTCCTGTACAAAAGTTGTTGAACTCATGCCACTGGGGTAAAATAATGCCACGCCCCGGAGTTTCATGTTTTATAAAGTTATGACATTAAGTTATGGAAAACCTTTAAACAAATCTTCTTGTCTAAAACCACAAAGCCCATGGCTTTCGTAATTGGTATCAAGAGTCATAATTATAGAGTTCCCATAAAAAGTTTGTTTATATAATGCCTCTGTGGTCAAAACTGGCCTCGCCCCGGGAGTGATACATTTTACATTTACTTGTGTGGAGAATACATTTAACAAAGTCTTGTCTGAAACCGAAAATGCAATGACTCTTATAAATGTCCTCTACAACGTCAGCAGTTTTATATTGACTTATATAGAAAACACTTTAAGAATCTTCGTTTCTGAAATCGAAAACCTAATTTGCTTTAATATGTGGTATTAAGTATCAGCTAGAGGTCCTCTACAAAGTTTGTTCAAATCAAGGCTCTTTTTGACCAAAGTTGACCGTGTCACTGCGGTCGTATTTCAATATAAACATATCGCAAATTTACATTAAAAATCGTCTCTGCAACAACAAGATCCAGAGCTTTGCTATTAAATATGTATGAAACATAAAACATGTTCCACTACAGCATTTGTTCAAGTTATGTGTCTATATATAACATTGTTGTATATAACATTTGTATATGTCTTAAATGAGTACGTGTGAAAGAATTCGACTTGTTGTTTAACTCGAATGAATACTTGTGAAATAAATCTGAGTTATTGTTTTATTGCATGCATATGTGTTAAACAATGTGACTTTTGATTAAAGCACATGAATAGGTGCTAAACAAACTGACTTATTGTTTAATGCGCATGTACACGTGTGAAATAATCTGACTTTGTTGTTTAATGCGCATGAATACGTGTGAAATAAACTCGCTTGATGTTTAACAGTTTCGCACGAATACGTGTGAAAGAATCTGGCTTGTTGTTTAACTCACATACATTGTTACTGAAAATATTATTATGAAAACGATTTATCGACACAGTATATCTGATTGCTCAAAAGGTTATAATAATTGGTATCAAATGTTAAAAAGTTGTGAGAAACATATGGATTTGCTGATTACTTTAGAAATAGTGATACTCTTGATTGTAAAGCATTTCCACATATATTTAAACAAAGATTGATTGATACCTATAAACAAGACTGGCATAGTTCTGTTGAAAGTAGTAGTGTATTAGATTTGTTACAAAATTGTAAAGATTCTCTGTCATATGAACTTTATCTAGATGTATTGCCACGTAGTTTAAGATTTTTTGTCACTAGAATACGATTATCTGCACATTCTTTAAGAGTGCACAATGGTAGATTCTGTAGAAATAGAATACCAAGAAATGATCGATACTGTCAATGTTGTAATTGAAGACGAGTACCATTTCACTCTTATTTGCCCTTGTTTTAGCAATATGCGTAAGACATATATAACTAAACATTATTATGTACGACCATCAATGGTCAAATGTATTGAGCTATTGCAAACTTAAAACAAATCTGTATTGATTAAATTTGCAAAAAAAAGCTTGGAAATTTGAAACGAAATTGTAAATGTTAACGAAAACTGATCATCCTCTTTACATGCTGTGTTGTGTTATATTGAAATGTCCATTAGTTCGTGTTTATATGTTATAGTGATATACGTGATGTTATCAAATGTCATAAAATAATATGTGTATATGATGATGTACTATGTACAAATCAAATAAAATATCTGTTCTGTTCTGTTCTGGAACAGTTTTGCATGTATACGTTTGAAATAATCTGACTTGTTTTTTAACGNGTCGTATATGAAACGGTCTCCTAAATATTGAATATTCTGAACCAAGTTATCGACGTAACAAATGTCAAGAGAGTCATTAAATGAGATTGCTTGACTAAAAATATGGGCCAATAGATCACGACTGTCGTTATAAATCATGCTGAGACATTTTTTACGCTCGAATTTTGTCTGACTAGGACTAAATGCATCTACTTTAAAGGGACTGTAAACCACGAAGACGAAAATAGAAAAGTTCTAAAATACCGTATTGTTTTACAATTATTAATTTATATTGATTAAACTATCACGACTGATATATAACATTACATGAAAAAAAGTTCATATTTTCAGTATATTTGGTAATAAAATTTCGCGATGTGAAATCGAAAGTATATCGCGAAAATAGGTGACATAACGATATACACACTATAAATAATGCGAGTAGATTGATCATTTTATATATAAAAAAAAAATATCACTTCGCATGCAAAATTTGCATTCCTGGGTTTACCACGTGACGATGATAATTAATCTACTTGCGTTATTTATAGTTAACTGGTAGTTACCTGGTAGACATACCCAGTTAAAATCAATAAATAAAAAATAAAGTTAACATAAACATAAAAAAAAATTCAAGTAATGTTATATACCAGTCGTGATATTTTAATCAATATAAACTAATAATTGTAAAAAAAAGTATTTGAGAACATTTCTTTTTTCGTCATTCGTGGTTTATAGTCCCTTTAAGCGTGCCAGTTTGGATTCACAAACATAATTCACATTATGCCGACACATGGGTACGATATTTTAAGCAATACACTCCGATAATATGAAGTGATCACTTGTTATGTCCATCAGTATCGTAAAAAAAATTAACATCATCAATTGGTCTATTTCATCAATATTAAAAGATCAAGTGTAACTATGACAAATGGCAAACAGAGAGATATTTTCGTCGGCTATCAATGTGAATCTTGTCGTTTAAAGTCATTGCCAACATCGCTTTATTTTATTACACTTGAGGCACTTATTTGACAAGTCTTATATATATATATATATATATATATATATATATATAAGGCTGGTCAAATTAGTATATTATGTGCGGACTGCACAGGCTTAACTGTTACGACACTTTACGTAAATGCAATCAACCCCTTTTCACAGAGCGAGGTTCATATATTTTTTCATAAACGTTCAAGGTCACGCTCGTGAAACGCAGCTGAAAAGCATTCGTCTGTTGTTTCATAGATCTGCTGTTTATTTTGTAAAGTAAAAAGTCGTAGTTTGACTATAAGGTGGGTTGTATAGATCCTTTCTATTACGTATCTTGAGGTTATAATGTCGGTTACTTGCCTTAAACAAGGACCTTTTGATATACTTTAATGAATTGTCATAATGAAAGTGCAAAACTAATTTATTATATCCGATATGTGCGAAATTGTAATACGTATTGGTTACCAAGTGTAATCAAAATGACACAGGTTTTTAGTGAATGTTTTTCTGTTCTAATAACTAATGCATATCATTTGAAAATCGTTTTTTTTCCAGATTTATAGTTCTCATCGACGATCGCATCATAAAATAATGAATAATCTAGGAAGCTATTGAGTTATTGTTTGAACAATAATTTGTATTTATTCCCAAACGTTTGCACACGTTTTGAAAACTAGATCACGTTTATAAAATCTGGATTATTTTCACGCAATCTTTTCCGATTAATGTTGATATCTAAATGTTGTCACCGAGGAATTGTTTTCACGGTGCTTATTGTCTCTGCTGGGATGCATCCATATGCCTGGATTTTCAATTATTTTGCTTTATACGTAGAGGAATTAATCTACGATCCACAATAAACTGGGCTGGATTGCATTTAGTTTATTTCTTTATGAGATAGTTTCCTAACAAGCATAATTTCTATACATTCTTATACGTGTCATGTGCAAACATGATAACTTTATAATTGTATTTACATAAAACACTCGAAAACCGGTGACTGTACATGTGTATGCAATACAAATCGTGTATATGTGCGTTGTTATCTACTTTCAACTTCGATTATGTAGACAATAATATATACTTGAAGATAATCATTTTTATTTATTTAAAATTATCTGGTAAAATAGTTTTTAAACAATACATAAAATAATGCATATATCGAATGTCTTTTCGGAACGACATCCTGTGTGACCTAATGGCGATTTTTGCAAATGTTAAGTTTAAGTATTGTGCACAAATTGCCGCACAATGAAATAATAGACAGCGCTGAAGTACACAAAATTTACATATATTTTAAACGCGTCAACTGTGAACGTAATGTTTTTGTTCGTATCCATGCAGTTGTTCCACTTCTTTAAAAGAAAAACATATTTGTGAGCTTGCAAAATGGGGGAATTATACACCACTCCTAAGCTTTTAGAAAAATACGCTAGTTTCTGAGATATAAAGTTAAATCTAATTAGCATGAACGCACTAATATGAAGACAGAGTGTAAATGGAGCTGTGAGCAATCCTTTACAACTACACTATTCTGAAAACTTGCTTCTTTCACTGAGGTTACGGATTCAACAGGGATATTAGATACTATTAATGTAAATTTTATTTAGTTTTTGAGAAATTCGCCTTATGTGTTTTTTTCTGTCTTTTACATAAGTTTGGGTTTTTCGATAGAAAATTATGTTTATATAGCATATGTTAAAAAAAAACTATCATAATTACTTGAATTACTTAATTACTTACTAAAATTCGATTCGTTTTATGCGTGCGTGTTTTTGTCATCAATCATGTTATAGTTGTTACTGTTATTCATCGTTAAAATATGCGAAAAGAGTTGTAATCTCGACTCACAACAAATTGCAATGTTCTGCATTTCATGTGAATCCACGTTCTCGAATTAATATTTTGTACGGATATTCAAATTCAGGAAACACGCACACGCGATCGCACGCGAGAACAATCAACATATACGCACGTAATAAAGAAACATAAGTTATCATATCATAAACTGGCAAAGTATATTTTACCATAATTAAGCAAGTTTATAACAAATAACACCAATTACAAATGCAAAAAGCCACTTAACAAGATGTATAACAGTGTAGTTGTTCACGAAGTAGTCCGACTGTACGTACACACAAACTTGTCCGAAGACGTTCTATAAAAGTATCGATGTACAGCTTGCAATCTGCATTATGTCTTATGATACAATATTTTGAATTTCAATCCTTATTATACTTCGTTAAAAAATTATTATGTTATATTATCTTTTCTTCTGATAATGTTAATTACATAATTACTAGTAGCAAAGTTGTATGCGTTGCCCCGAAAAGAATGTGTACATGTGCGCATTATCGTTCCACGTAAAAATTACAAGAGGTTATACATGAGTCAACTAAACAATGTTTATCAATGTCATTTAAAATTTAAAATTGCTACGTTAAACAACATGCTGCGTTCCCCCTGCGACAAGCCCTAGTTTCAATCATAAACAAAATAGATTATTGAAACAAAAAATAACATAACACGAGTAGATGAAATGAATGTGGATGATATTGGAATGAAATAAATGACAGTGGGTAAATATTCAGAATAAAAAGGAATAAATGCATAAAGGACTTACAATCTTTCATGTTATTGATGTTGAAAAAAAGTTCTTGAAATGATCTAAAGTATGACATTTGTGCATCTTATCCAGTCCATAAGTTTTCGATAATATCTAAAAATACATAATATACCTTTATTTGAATACAAATACATCATATTTTTTTTTTAAAGTTATAATCAGAGAACCTTTAGTTTAAAGTCTCAATATTGGTGAAAATTGACAAATCAGAATAAATAATGAAAACAAACATTTAAATGTCTGGTTAAACTGTATTATTTAGATCTAATCTTAATTAATCCTCTGCCAGTAGTTAGTATTTGATTTTGAAGACACCTTTTTAAATGTAGAAATTGTCCTCAAGGTCAAATTCTGGCTTTTTAAATATAATTAGGGTGGTTTACATTAGTGGTTTTCATGAAGAGTTTACTTTTAATCATAATACGCTGATAATGTCATTTTAAGGGCCGTCTTTGGAGCAGTACGTACTTTATTGGAATTTCGATATACATCATGTATCCTACATTTTCAAAAAACAAATCCCAATTTATATACTAACGTTCTTAACCATTTTGTTGTTTAAAATTAAATAGCATCCGGTGGCTTTCCCAATGAAATTTCCACGCTGAAAAAATCCCCCCCCCAGTGGCAAAATTCCCCCACTGCAAATCATAAGCTTAAATTTTGACCTGTGATTTTTATGAAAAGCATGAAATTAACAAATGATAAATTCATGTTAAGAGCAAAATTGACCCTCTGAAAACGTATGTTTGGGTCATCACTTCTTTGGATTTTAAAGATGCTTAGCAGAGGAAGATGACCTAATTTAGATTGTAAAAATGTTTCTAGTTGTGTTCTTTTTCGGTGTCTTCTTTCTCTGACATATTTACCATTAAAATTCCATTTCCCCTTATGGGGGAAACAAACGTGTTTTCCTCCTAAAGCAACTTCATGCGCCTAAATATAAAGTGCCAGGGACCTTACCCCCAGTATTGAAAAACTTCATCAGGTACATGTTTAATGACTGTAAGTACCTTACCATATACGGGTACGCGTCTTTTATAGCGGATATGGTATGTGGTTTATTGTTATTGTTGCCTTTTAAAAAGGTAAGAGCTTGTAATCTAATCCGTAAAAGTGTTATTCCATAATCCTGTAGGGTTATCTAAGAGTTTATATAATATTTGAAAACAATATTCGAAACAAATGAGTATTGAGTAGGCATGATTTATATATAAATGAAAGAAAAAGAAAACTCTAGAAATAGTTTTAACGCTTTCTGCGTAGATTGATATATGTAAGAGTATTCTTTCACATTTGGGTAAAACAACCATTTCAATTCCCTTAATTGTGTGTTTATGACGCCAATAGTTGCATATGATGAATCAAGTCGAGTACATGTTTACTTATTTATACTATATAACTAAATCTACTTACTTAATACATATATATATATATGCTGTCTAGATGTGCACCACAAACGCTCGTTTGTTAGGCTTTCTAAACATAGCTTAATAAATGTATCTTTATCAGCCACTCCCCAAGCCTTTATATATGCAGTAATTCAATTTGCATTCACACGTCATAATCATCAATCGTGTAAAGACTTGCAATCTGATTTCGCAGAATCTTGCTTTTGAAGTTTTTGTAAAACACTTTCCTGTCGCCGGTGTCTAATTGAATATGGTTTGGTGTTGGGCTTGAAACTGTTGATTGTTCGTGTAACTCAGTTTTGAGTATAACCGTTGTTTCATCGCATGAATGAATGGTCTCCCATCGTTGGAGCTTTTCGTTTTCATTTTTCTTCAGCTTCTCGCAGAAGGCACTCGTTTCAATTGAGGAATCGCGTTTGCAACGCCGGAACAAAAGCGTCACAATAACGTAGACGTTGTAGAAGACGGAGAACGGAGGCGGAAGACTTGGCAAGTGGTAATACGCGTGTATCAATCTAAACCTCAGGTAGCACCAGTGCCTATCCGTGTCGTGGTGGATCTTCGAAAAGGAATAGCTAAACATGGCGATGAGGAGATTCAGAAAAAGGATCTGGACAATCAGCATGTATATGGCCAACAACATGGGTGCTATATAGGTTCCCAGAGTTGTAGGACATCTTTGTTGCTTCGAATCACTGCTATTGTTCGTAGACCTCTCGTTGCAATCGTCTCCTGAAATAAAAGTTATATATCGTTTCTGAATGCACGAAAGATGATGCAGCGAAACAAAACCTTTTTTCACAAAGTTACCACTTTTTCAAACGTGTTGATCATGACATTTTTCCGAAAATTCTATTGAATATGTCCATTGCTTTGGCTCAGTTTATCCATTTCTTTTAAGGGCATGTAAGTTGAATTTAACGCTATACTTATGTACATTGTAAAAAGGCTTATGCATAAACTCATATATTTCTGAAAAAGTAGTAAAAATATTGAATACCTTTGAATTCGTCAAGCGAGTCTCCTAATTCTCCAAATATATTCCAGTATGGCCGCTTTAATACGTCACGTATTGTTTGCAAGTCAAATGAAGACATGGGGTAGAGTATCGCTTGTATCGTGACAGCAAATGATAAATAAACCACGGCCAGTATCAGCAAGAATTGAACCAAGTCTTTGAACATTCTTCCAATCATAACCAAAAGGGGCCCGATAACTTTCAGCGACGAGAAAACATGCAAAAGTCTCAGAGAAAAGAGCATGAATGACATTGCCAGCAACACCCTTCCCACGTCAAGACAGCATGTTAGAAATCGAAGGCATGTGCCGCTCAAATACAAGACTATTGCAACCAGGTCCAACCAGTTCCACGTGTCACAAAAATAAGCGTCTTCTTCAATAAACTTTTTGATTTCTTCAGTAAGAAACGCTACGACCCACGCCATTAGTAGGTACTCGATTACGGTTGGGTATTCGTAGACTTTGAACATGATTTCGTGCGCTAGGAACAGAAGAAATACTAAGTAAAATACGGTGCGGTACAGAAACTTGACGATCGGACTGTGCATGAAAAGACCCATTTTACCCCCGAGCGCGAAAGGAAGCACGTAACAACACTTCTTTGGATCTTGGTCTTCTTTGAAGCGCAGTAGAATGCATGATAGTATCGGAAGTGCAAGGCATATGGCGATCTTCCAACTCGGATTTTCGTCTTGGTCGGACTTTAAGGATCCCATCCATATGTCATTAATTTTCGCTTGACATGCTTGATGTTCGATAAACTTCTTGTTTGTTTTTCCGATTAGCAATGCAGACGAATCTCCAAATGTTTCCCTGGATTTGACGAGCATTGCTTTAGTTTGAGTTCTCTTTAAGCTGTAGCAGTTGCCCAATACTGTGTTTGCTCTTTCTGTGTATAGCGACCGAAGTTGATTCAATTTGTCTCGTTGATTTCCGTCTACGGTTTTCTTTCGCATCGAATCAAGGCATCGGCTAGCTAATAAAGCCGCCGCCATCTTCGAATCAACCAAAGTCCACAACGCATTCGCTACATCAAATTTTTCGTTGCAAATAGCCCAAATAAACAACCACACGAAAGCACAATCGTTAACATCTGATTTTCCTTTGGGAATTTTCATATTGACACCGATGGTGGCTTGAAGGTATTTTTCAACACGAGACATCGATTTATTTGACATGTTTCCAAATTCCAGCGCTCTTAGATCAATTTCGTTTAAAGATCTCAAAAGAATCAACGCGGTTTTGCTATAGTCAAACATCAAAGCGGATGACAATATCTTCTGTCTATAACTATTCTCTTCATCAGAATTCCATTTTAAACTGTTTGAAATCATTGCAGAAACTGTTGATTCGGACGCATTCAGTACAACGGCAATTTTGAGATAATCCACACATTCATCTTTTCCTCTTAAGATGGCTTTAATTATTGCCTCAAAAAGGAGCTCTGGTTCGTTTGTTTGTTTCAGGTTCTCGTTGACAATTAAGTCTGAGTTTGTTTTAAAATGGAATTTCGCCTCATATGGATCATTATTCTGTGTGATTGTTATGACTGGATGCTTGCTGTCAATTGACGTTCGAATAAATGTAACGTGATTCTTAATCTTTACATTGACGATTGCCACTACAGGGGCATTGAAGTTCTTATGTATTTGTTCTGTTATCTCAACATGTATTTTGTCAGAGTCTGTTTCATCGTCGTAAAAGATGAAATGCGACAGATATGCATACGATTGGTGGTTGTCGCAGCAGCTTTTGAGCTTACAGTTTGTCTCTATCGCTTCTTTCTGTGACAAAGAAAAGATGCCGATTGCAATCGGCGAATAATCTGACGCTGCTTCAATGTCATGGACCGCAGCGTGTAATATGTCTGAAGCTAATCCTGTCGCGTTTGTGAGAACCCATGCTGCTGACGATCTAATAATCTTAACCAACGCCGGTTTCACGGTACGATTGTAATCTTCCACATCGTCGAAACCACTTCCGGTATACGAAATTAAAAGTCTGGTTTCTCCTAGGCCCCAGTGTTCAATTATTTCCTTAACGCTCCCAACAGTTCCAAGTTTGCACCATGATTTTTTGGCACCAACAAAGTCTTCAAAAGACCCGTATTCGTGTTGTTTACTTGAATTCCCATTAATTCTTTGTAGCAATGGTACACTTGCGTTGTTGTTTGTTGCCATTGATGAGGTGTAAAGATGTCTCATATAAAGTTCATCACATCAACGAACTTCACGATGGAATCTGAAAACGAAGAAGAAACGTATGCGTCAGGCAATGTTCTGAACGAAATCCAAACAAAATTTTTGACCACGAACTTACTGTTTGTGAGCAACTTTAATTGATATCGGAAAAATTGCATTCCATGTATTTAAAAACAACACATCAATGACTTTCACAATAACAGGTATGAACATCAATTAAGTTAGTGCTCATTATTTAACGAATGTTTTACATACTTTGCACAATAAAACAGTTAATGTAACCGGAGTTTATCTCTGTAAAAGTCTTACGATTTCGATTTGAATACTTCGTTGTCAAATTACCTCACGTCGCGCGATCATAGACGGATATTTTAAAAGTTACCAGTCATATGAGAATCTATAGAAGTAGATTGCAGTGAATTTCAATGTATGGTATTTGGTTGCTCACACAACCACACAATATCTTTACATCTGTCACGTTTCGTGATCTTAACAGACACAGCAAAAGGACTGTGTTCTATCACATTTTATTCAATATACATAGTTGAAAGCATGTTTTCAATAACAAAGACATATGTGAAGCTATATACTATAACCATAATTAATTTTCGTAAAAAGTTCGTACCGGGGACAGGTGTGCGTTACATTTTCTTTATGTTTTCATTGTGTCTTTGCATGGAATAGATAGTGTTTCAGTGGATCAAATTTAAAACAAAATTGCATTAAAAACAGGGGAGAAATGGGTATTATGTACACATTAATTCCCGATTTGAATATAATATTAGCGGTCCGTGGACCATTTCTTTTCAGTATGATATCTAGAACAAGCTTCTACCTACGATGATGCATATTGGTAAGATGGTTCTTTGGGACAAAAGGCAGATGACTTTTGTATTTTGACGTCAACAGATCACACGGCTTGTAACATAAAATTTGTTTCCGCGCGATAACTAGATAATGCTTTGATCTAGGGAATTGGTACGTTCATTGTTGGGAGGGAAAACGAAGCGTATTGATTTTGTGGTCACCAGATCGAAGGTCACATGGGCTTGTATTATATTTATTTCCACTGGTTGGTCGTGAGAACTGGACGAAGAATGTTACCTTTTAAATCAACGTGTCTACAGTAAAGGTCAAGCAAACGTGACAAAAAATGAAAACTGTTTTTTTCCTCTACAGACTACAGGATATCCAGAGAATGTTTTGGCCCAAGATCAATAATATATAAGTATGCCGCTTATATTTGGAGGAAAAGATTAAGTCCATCGAATGTGAATCAAGCAGGCAACGGTTATATGGCGTGCTACATGAAAACGCTCACACGCAATATATAAAGAACATATATTCAAATAAAATAGTATGCTGGTTATTCTTTAAAAAAAAGAAGACATTTGCTTATTTTGGTATCAAAATAACTAATTTTTGCAACAATCTTTTGACAATTGAATATCTTGATGGCTTTGCTGCAAGTCGGTGGAGCGGGTGGGGACATACATGCTTTACAAAACAAATCCAGTAAAAAAGGACTTTGTGTTATTTGTATTAATTTCTTTAAACACGATATACGACCATACAACAGTGTTTTTAGGTGTGGATGTATACATTTCAACTGAAACATGAGAAAACCTACTAGATTATTTATGATAGGCGTTACAAATATGACACATTATTTAATTGTTGCATACAGCTGGCACAGTAAAAATAATAATTCAACTTTACTTATGACATTCTATCGNTGAATCAAGTCGAGTACATGTTTGCTTATTTATACTATATAACTACATCTGCTTACTTAATACATATATATATATGCTGTCTAGATGTGCACCACAAATGCTCGTGTGTTAGGCTTTCTAAACATAGATTAATAAATGTATCTTTATCAGCCACTCCCCAAGCCTTTATATATGCAGTAATTTAATTTGCCTTCACACGTCAGAATCATCAATCGTGTAAAGACTTGCAATCTGATTACGCAGAATCTTGCTTTTGAAGTTTTTGTAAAACACTTTC
>VMBQ01013408.1:0-16657 GCA_007657795.1 Dreissena rostriformis | reverse complement strand
TCCTAATGGAATATGGAAGATATTCCCCACCAATATGAATAATTTGTAAGAATATTGATGTAGAGACAATCCTGGATCTTTTAAAGACCGTATTGAATCACATTGGGTTTAAGTCCTCATTAGAGATACTAAGTAGATTAGGATTAGGCTGGGGGAGGGGTCGAACATGCAAACCCTGAGTTCTGGCGCCAGTGGCTATACCACTAGGCCACGAATGGGGTAACNATACCTGGGTTAATTAAAATGTTTATCTGTTCTTTTATATATTTGCACGATTGCCTTTATTCATAGCGAATGATAAATCTCTCCTAAAGTCAATGTTCCCGCTTAATATGATTGTCGCATGAAAGTCACAACCCACGTTATACAGTTACGTCGAAAGCAATAGAATGCCAGGTATTGATGAATTAAACGAATACAAAGGAGTATTGAAAATAATCCGAATCCCGATGAAATGTATGTATCTTATTGTAGTGTTATATTGATTTAATCTTGTTCAATATCGGTCTGTAGAGTACATCGCGTATTTGCACGCATTGTAATGGATAGAAAAGATATATTAAAGACGCTATTGATAATAAATGCCTCTTTGACTTTTGCCTCATAATATTTTCTTTTGACAATTATGATGCATATAGAAAAGTGTTTTCAGTTTTTTTAATAAAAGGCCAATTTGCGAAAAGCCATTTTAAAAAGTCAAATACGATTTTTTTTGGTATATGTCTCTTGCTTTTTTACAATAGGATAATAACCCAAACTCTCACAAAAACCGGACAAAGAACTCACTTTAAACGGGTTTATTTTCACACGGTTTATTGTGGATGCAACGTCCGTAGTCTTTCAAAGGATTGGAACCATCCACGCAAAATGATAAATAAACAATGTCATTCTTTATGTTCAGGTATTCACATGCACACTTTGATACCAACGTAGTAGTTTAATAGTGCATTGTTAATACGTTTTCTTGTATACAATATACTTTGTACAAACGCCCATGCTAAGCTTACTTTTCAAATATAATCAATTTTCTGTAAAGTAATAACGATATGTTGAGATTTATGTATTTTAATAGCTTTGGTTTTATCGCCTGTCACCAGCTTAAATGATTGAAAAACATGCAGTTTGGTTTGCACATGCTTACCATTTAGATGCAACAAAAAGACGTAACAAAAGAAAGCTGGTACACCAAATAAAACAAACGGTTAACTGGTATGCGCTTGTGAAACATTACTGTTGATATTGATCAGAGATTGCCAAATTGAATTTTATTTAAAAGACTCATTAGATAAATGCCTCGGTTGTTGGTGCAAGAATGTTATTAAATACAATTAACAACCTGTATAAAAAAATGCACCGAGTTATAAAACTGGAATGGTTACATGATTAATCTGAATTGCGCAGTCATTATTTTTGCGGGAATTTATTGATTGTTCTGTCCCTCCGTCCGAATGATGAATAAGTTGAACAATTCAAATAAGCTGTTCACCGCCACATGCACAGACCGGACCATATGAGCCGCGATCTTGGATAACTGGGATAAATGCATCTTTGTAAAGTTTCGTCTTAGATTAGCCTGTGCACTCCGCACAGACTAATCAGTGATTACACTTGCCGCTTTTGAGGAAATTTTCGTTTTTAAGGAAGCCTAGTCAGAACAAAAACCCGGATTAGGAGGAAAGTGTCGTCCCCGATTAGGCTCATCTGGGACAACATGTTACGCACATGCATTAAGCCCAGTTTTCCCAGAACGAGGCTCATATAAACGCTGATCAGTTGTGCTTGCTTTTGACATCGGGCATAAGAACAAAAGATAATTTAACTTATATCGGTTATCAAACAATTGACCGAATAAATTGTCCAAGACTTAAATCAACAAATCGATACTTTGTATTATTTGTCTTAAAACAAAAACAAAGGTAATTGAAACTGTATCCACATAAGAATGGCTCAAATTTGAGAATGCCATTTTTTTTGCTAAATAAACTGAATAAACGTAAGGTCAACAGAGGTTCTAATGTACATCTTCGTTGGCATTAAGTTCGCAATTGAGACCGCGATATTCGTTATCATCCGCTTCGATTCACCGATTTTGTCCATGAGTTAGTTAATAACTCTTTGATTCATTAGCAATGCGGACAGAAACTGTACAATGACATAGTAATGAGAACATCATGATTTATCCGACGCCGATAACATCAATCCAATATCCAATCGCGACTGCTCAAGTAGAGAAGTAGATGTCTTAGATGACTGGTTCGAACCCGGTAGGTTTATTTGTATTAAACACATTTATAAAGACAGTTTGCAATTTAGTTTTGAAGTTTCATTTAATCTGGAAAATAATAAATTCATAAAATGATCGTGTTTGTTTATTTGGACTAACTACAATTACTGTACAACAATAAGTGGGATCTAACTCAATGATACAATGATGTGAGCTAATTAACAGGTGAGCAGATACAAGCTTGTAGTATGTTGTATTTAGACGACTGCTTATTGGGGGAAACATTTAACTGGTACTAGAACTCGTCGCAACCTACGTTTACTAAAACATTCTATGTTTCTTGGTCTATTATGATGCAGTGATAAATGGCTATTTATTGTGGGTATCAACGATGATAACACTAAATATTTTCGAACATATGGAAACACAAAAACATTCAAATGGGAAGATTTAATGTTTATTTCCCACTTTGGCTGCCTTAGACAATTTTTAATGTAATGTCTGTCATACTTGTATAGCAACTGGAATTATGTTTCCTTTGTACATAACAAATACGCCATATGTACGTGGGCTGTTAAGATTCTGGAATGGGGCCATATTTCCTGTGACCCGTTAGTGACCTCATGCTAATGTTTACAGATACAAAACACTCACATCCGACGAGTTTTGATTTCACCATTAAAACAATGGAACTTCCGATTTGTCTTTTATATACATTTGTTTACCCGCCAGAACCCGAAGGAAGTCACTGACATACACTTTATTGTGTCTAGTAGACAGCATTGAAAATGGCACTTTCACAGTACTGGAAAAATAATTTGACTGATTGAAGTAATGAAGGGTCAGTTGGTGTGACCATTGGCATCGTCAGAAAAAACACCGTCATGTCAAGTATTCTGTCATGTATGCATGGATTGTAAAAAAAAATAATCTTGTTTATCACTTTATAATTTATGGATGAAAAGTGAAAGTTCTATGTAGAACTTTTCTCAATAAAAAACTCATAATGTTAACTGTCCGGATGGCCGTGTGATTGAAAACTATAAATACAATTTGTTATGGAAATGTCTACAATTTTCGCAAAAAGTCTTTTTAAAACTTCCCTTAAGTAGAAATCTCTAAGTATAAATGGTTTTCTTTATATTTGACGAAAACCAGCAGTGTCATGTCATCTTTGTACAAGCGCCCTTTACCTTGCATTATATTGAATTTTGTGTTATGTTATACTAACACATGTAATGCAAGAAGAAATGCTTTGAACATCTTTGGAAAGATTTAAAAAGCTTTATAAACAATAAATGCCATATGGTTTTATTCGAGCATTTAGACACACACGTAATATATCTGTAATAGAACAATACATATTATGTTCAATGAAACAAACGACAATAAGTTATGTGTAAATGAGACATAATGGTATAGATTTTGATCAGTGATAGCTTCATCCAATTTCATAAGTCAAAAGACAATTCTTAAAGGTCAACAATACATATTCGTTCGCTTGACGGTCGCAATTGAGTGCTCGGTATACGCAATCAGATGCTCCGAAAACGGTTTACATTCCTTTGATCCATTAAAAGGGTGGTCCGTAATTGACAAAGTACCTTGATATTGTCTGAGTACATCATGTTTTGTCTGACGCCGATAGCATCGAACCAATATTCAATCTCGACTGCTCAAGTATATAGCGTAGTAGATGGCTATGAGAGGAACACGGTAGTTTATTTGTTCCGGACTATTGCGAACGTTTTGTAGTGAATAACTATTATCGATGTGTGTTTACTTGTTTTGGATGCACGAAGAGAACATTGATGATTTTATGTGTTACATTTAATAATGAAAATAGCATGTAACTTCTATTCCTATCGTGTTTGTCTTTGAGAAGGACTAAAAAATAAACGTTAATAAAAGGTGAGCAACTAGCATGTTTTCTTTTTTTTTCTTACCGGCTTACTTTGTTAAATAAACATGTCAACAGGAAATAGTACCTTAATATATTCGATAATATACTTTTTTTTGTTTATAAATTTGCTTACTTACAGTCTTTGTCAGCGTTTGATATTTCACAAAGAATGATGCACTGTTATTATTTAAATTCAATTTGACGTCAACTTCTGGAATAAATCATATTCGATTGAGACTTACGAGACATTTCGGTTTCAAACCAGTACGGATCACCAAATACATTTATAAATACATTAACGACATATAAGACATATCATTGTCATGACAAAACATGACAAAACATATCTTCGTACATATTAAAACATATTCACAGTTAACACAAGGTAATAATATTTTGAATGATTCTTTTATATCGGTCCGGCGTGTTGGCGGGTTTCAAGAATGTCGCCAACACGGCAACACAAAAGAACGACACATCCCCCCCCAAACTACAAAAAGGGTTCCAATACGACAATCGTGACATTTTAGTCCCTTTTTGTCGTTCTGTCGTGTTTTCGTATTGATAACTTTCAAACCCGCCAAAAGGCCAATTCGAAATTACGACAAATACAACCACTTGAACAACAAAATGCGACAAGTATGACACTTGTCGCCTCTTTTTGTGTCATTCTTGTTTATAAGAAGTATACAATGCATCTTGAGGGATTACTGACCTCATGGCCGATAGGTCAAAGGATGATGAATGATAATATTGTAGTGTTATATTATTTCAATCATACACAGTACCGGTATATGTTTATGGGATGTTTCGCAATTTTGACGCAATGGAGTGGGTAGAAAATAGATATAAAGGCGATATTGAAAACAAACGCCACTTTGATTTATGCCCTTTAACGTTTTCTTTTAAAAATGACTTATGTAGAAAATTGTTATCAAAAACACGTTTTTTTTTGAAAAGCTATTTGAAATCGCTTGCTTTTTCACAAACAGACAATAATGAAAAAAAAAAGATTGCATTTAGAAAAGTATTTTCAAACAGTTTATTTAGGATGTACCGTTCACTTAGTCATTCCATTGATTGTAGCGATACATTTAGTGTATATACTAGTCGACAAGGACCAATCGAGCTTAGCTAAGCGCGTTTAACCGTGGTTGTTTATTTATCGTTTCAAAACATGAGGTATTGAGAATAAGAATGGCAATTCTGTCTCTGTATGAACGTAGTCACCTTTTCGTATTTAAGCTTACTAAGTTTTTTTAGGTTTAATATCTTAAAAATGTTTGGATGTTTTTTTCTTTTGTTTTTTTTTAGATGGTTTGGTTAACATTTTCGTCCACTCGTTCAACATAGTTTAAGCACAACATCTCAGTTGTTTTCGGTTATTCTCATCATCCTCTTCTTGTTCTACATCCCATCTTCTTTTTTTTCTTTTCATCTTGTTCTACATGTCCTCTTCTTTTTGTTCTTTTTAATCTTCTTCTACATTCGCTCTATTTTTTCTTTTTCTCATCGCCTTCTTTTTCTTCTTTTTCTTCTTCCACCACATCCCCTCTTCTTTTTCTTCTTTTTCATCTTCTTCTACATCTCGTCTTTTTATTCTTTTTCCTCATTCTCTTCTTTTGACTTCGTTTTCGTCCTCTCATCAACGCCTTCTTTAGATCTTCAAATGATAGTACATTTTTTTTTAATTCAAACTTAAATGTATGAACATGTTTGTTAATGTGCGCATATTGAATTCATTGTTACATTTATGTCAAATAGCACTCAATCAGTATGCACGAGGAATAATTAACCTGAATATTACATAATGTTCCATTATTATATTCTAAATGAGGAAACCGAATACTATAGACATGCGATCGACTTTTTGTCATTTATGTAACAATGGCATTTAATGGCAGCGATTAAATGCATGCACAATTGATATTAATTTATCGCCCGTATTCGATGCACAAAAATGCATGCTATGTGCAGTTGATTGTCAAACCCTTTAAAGTTGGTTTAATAGACTGTTAAATGAGAATCTTTAGCTGATTGCAAACGTATCAAATTATTAGGGTATTTTAATAGATGTATGTTATTGTCATCCTAGATCGATATTTATTTACAAAAACATGAAAAAATGATTTATTGAAGTCGTTAAAAAGAACATGAACTCTGTATGTGCGCGTTTTACTATTATGACACATATACTAATTAAAGCTAAAATTAATGAAATATATGTTTATTTCTGTTTAAATCTCGTATGTGGCATTTAATGTAAAGAAATTAGACTAAACGATCGTTTTTTTTATAAAAAAATATGTAAATTGTTATTTAACGTAATTAAGTCGCTGTAAGAGTATGTTGTCAGTTTTAGAAAATCAGTCAGAGCTGCATGTAATTCAGGTGGGTGTATAGTAATGCGCCTAAATTAAAGCATAGGATCAGCTTAGATCGCTCGCATTTCTGTTTGTCCAAGGCTGTTTGTCCAATGCTGTTTGCCCAAGGCTGTTTGTCAAAGGCTGTTTGTCCATTTTTTGTCTTAGGGTGTTTGTCCTAGGCTGTTTGTCCATGGCTGTTTGTCCAAGGCTGTATGTCCATGGCTATTTGTCCAAGGCTGTTTGTCCATGGCTGTTTGTCCATGGCTGTTTGTCCATGGCTGTTTGTCCATGGCTGTTTGTCCATTGCTATTTGTCCATGTCAAAGGCTTTTTTTTCAAGGTTGTTTGTCCAATGCTGTTTGTCAATGATTTTGTCCAATAATGTTTTTCCAAGGCTGTTTATCCAAGGCTGTTTGTCCAAGGTTGTTTGTCCAATGCTGTTTGTCCAAGGTTGTCTGCCCAAAGATTTTTGCCCAAAGGTTGTGTGTGCAATGCTGTCTGTCCAATTTGTCTGTTCGAGGTTGGGTGTCCAAGGCTGTTTGTCCAAGGATGTTTGTCCAAGGCTGTGTGTCCATGGCTGTTTATCCAAGGACGTTTGTCCAAGGTTGTTTGCCCAAGGCTGTTTATCCAAGGTTGTTTGCCCATAGATTTTTGACCAAGGTTGTGTGTGCAATGCTGTCTGTCCAATTTGTCTGTCCAAGGATGTTTGTCCAAGGCTTTTAATAAAAAGTTGTTTGTCCAAGGCTGTTTTTCCAATGTTGTATTTTCAAGGTTGTATGTCCAAGGTGGTTTGTCCAAGGCTGTCTGTCCAAGGTTGTTTTTCCAATGTTATTTGATTAAGATTTTTGTCCAATATTGTTTGCCTAAGGCTGTTTTTCCTACCTTGTTTGTCCAAAAATGTTTGTCCCAGGCTCGTTGTCCAAGACTGTTTGTCCAAGGTTGTTTGTCCAGCGCTGTTTTTTCAATGTTTGTCCAATAATGTTTGTCCAAGGCTGTTTGTCCAAGACTGTTTGTCTAAGACTTTTGTTTACAAGGTTGTTTGTCCCAGGCTGTTTTTCCAAGATTGTATGTTCAAGGTTGTTTGTGCACGGCTGTCTGTCCAAGGGTGTTTGTCCAAGGCTGTTTTTCCAATGTTGTTTGTCCAAGGTTGTTTGTCAAAAGTTATTTGCCCAGTGTTGTTTGTCCAAGGTTGTTTGTCTAAGGTTGTTTGTCCAAGGTTCTTTGTCCAAGGTTGTTTGTCCAAGGTTGTATGTCCAAGATTGTTTGCCCAAGGCTGCTTGTCCATGGTTGTTTGTCTAACATTGTATGTCCAATGTTGTTTGTCCAAGGTTGTTTGTCCAAGGTTGTTTGTCCAAGGCTGTTTATCAATGTTTTTGTACAATAATGTTTTTCCAATGCGTTTTTGTCCAAGATTGTCTGTGAATGGTTGTTTGTCCAAGGTTGTAAGTCGAAGGTTTTTTATCCAAGAATGTTTTTCCAAGGCTGTTTGTCCAAGGTGGTTTATCCAAAGTTGTTTGTCGAAGGTTGTTTGTCCAAGGTTGTTTTCCAAGGCTGTGTGTGCATGGTTGTTTGTCCAATTCTTTTTGTCGAAAACTGTTTGTTTAATGATGTTTGCCCAAGGTTGTATGTCCCTGGTTGTTTGTCCAAGGCTGTTTATCAATGTTTTTGTCCAATGATATTTGTCCTACGCTGTTGGTTCAAGGCTGTTTGTCCAAGGTTGTTTGTCCAATATCGTTTGTCCAAGACGGGTTGTTTTCTACAAAAAATGATGGTATTATGTAGTCAGTTTGCTATAATACACCAATGAAATATAAACCAATATTTGGTAAGATCACTCCTTGACTTCCAAGTTTCTACTTGTCCATTTTGTAAAGAATAATTTGATTAATGTCATGTACTGTATCTGACGTTCTTAAAATAAATGATTTAAACACAACTACATCAAAACAACAACAACTTTTTATTGGTGTGGACAATCTGGTCGAACAGCCCAGAATTTGGTTGAACAGGGCCAGGTATTCACTTAAATATCAATTAATAATACGATTGTCGTCTTATTGTCCCATATCATGAGTGTTCTAAGTAACCTCTTTCTGGCAGAACATTTTTTGTTACGTTGTTGTAATGGAAGTTTAATGTCACAGAGCGTTCAAAAATAGAACCAACCTCATCTCAAGTGCAACCGCGTCAGAAGTTAATGACGTCGATAGTAATTATCTAAAAGAAAATAATAGGGTCATTCAAGACATAACCTTACATAAAACCCTTTTTTTATCATCAATAATCGTAAAGTTGAGATAAACGAAGAGATTAATATTGACTTAGCTCTTGATTCCTCTAAGTCAGTATAAAAGTCGCAATATTTGCTTATTAAAAAGCCACCGGCGCACTATGCAATTTTTTGTTTTGATTTTCGACTTTGTTATGTCTCAATTCACCATTCGTTGTGTTTTTTTCAAACCATTGCGTATCTTATATGGCCATTGAGCGGGTTTATCAACAAATTAATGCAACAAATAGAATTAAACATTCATACCAAAAGCGATAAATTCGTTAATCCATGATATTTAATAGCCCATTAAGAAATGGAGTATACTAAAGAGCTAACAAGATTTTCAATTATTGTCAGTTATGTGATAAATTATAATGCCCTTTGCAAATCCCGCAAAATTGGGGTCAGTCGCTTCCAATGGGGCGTACACGTATTTACCATTAAGAAAAGCTATTAAAAATTATAGGAACTTATTCATTGTATGGAGTATTCTTAAGTCATGAATAAGGGCTTACGTACGGATTCTTTCCCAATAACCGCCTGATGCTTTTAGGTTTATGGCATGACAATAGTTGAGTTGACATTCGACGTTGAGAATTCGAACGCTGCACGTGTAACGGATGTTTTGTTACGGGGCGCTTGGATCATACACTGTTTAGGACCCCTGGGCGTTATTGTTGCTGCGGTTGGAAATCAGGTATAAATTATCAGCCAATATGATTTATTCTTAAGATTTCATTGGCTTTCGTCTGCACACGCTTTTGATTAATGTATTTTGTGTTAAATAACGTTGAACAAATAAAACAATACAACTGTTGCTCTCTATTCACTTTTATTTTTTGCTCATTTTCTCGTCAACATTCTTTCTATGCATCTGAGTTGTTCAGAGAACACGAATCAAACACATTTAATGTTTTATTGTTACTTATTGGAGAACTGTATAGACCCTTTGTTACACAATAATATACTTTTCATTTCGAGTAATTCTCTGTATTATTCGTTGATTAACATGTCGCACACAATCTTTTGTGCAAAGGAAGACATAGAATTCCTCTGAATTCCTCTTAAATAGGCTGTGGCAACGATCAGATTAATGACCACATATTTCCCTCCGTATTGTTGTACATCCAAAATTTAAAAAAATGCTGAACTGTTAATAAAATTTCAGACATCCCGTTTTCAGAAAAAAAACAATTAATGTAGTATCAAGGCATTTGAACATACAGTGCAGCTCGAAGCCATTTGTCAAATCTCTACTTGACGCCGCGGACTCAAAAGCGCGTTGTTAGGTTGTTTTGGAGGGGGGGGGGATTTATCACGACTTTAAGAAAACACCGCGGTAAGGCATCACCGCGGGGCGGGGCAGTTCGCGGTGAAATGGATGTGATCCGCACGATTTTATTTACATCCGCTAACAGGTTCATTTAAGGCAAGTGTGTGTGTTTGATCGCTTATGAATCCCTATGAATAATATCTATCACATTGTAGTGTTTATTCAATCTGGTTCAATACACGTATGTCGAGTACATTTTGTATTTGCACAATATCGACGCATTGTAATGGATAGAAAATACATATTAAAGACGCTATTGATAATAAACGCCTTTTTGACTTTTGCCCCATGATATTTTCTTTTGACAATAATTATGCATATATAAAACTGTTTTCAATAAAAGGCCACTTTGCGAAAATCCATTTTAAAGTCAAATACGAGTTGTTGAAATGTCGTTTGCCTTTTTACAATCGGACAATAAGTCCCAACATCCACAAAAATAAGATGAAAAAGAATTCATTTTATCCAGTCTTGTCACAAGGTTTGTTAGGATATAACAATCGCAAAGTCTGTCAAAGGATTGGAACACTACACGCAAAATAATAAATAAACGAAGTCCTTCTTTATGTTCAGGTATTCACACGTACACTTTGATACCGACGTAGAAGTTTAATAGTGCATTGTTAACACGTTTTCTTGTATTCAATTTACTGTGTACGAATACTCACGCTGAGCTTTTCAAATATGATAATTTTTCTGTAAAGTAAGATCGGTACATGGACTTATATGTATTTTTTTATAGATATGGCTGTATCGCCTTTAAAGAACTTAAAAGGATTTAAACACAACAACAAGCAGTTAAGTTTACAAATGCTTACCATTTAGATGCAACAAACAGACGTAACAACACAAAACTGATACGCCCCATAAAACAAACGATAAGCTGCTATGTGCTTTTAAAACATAACGGCACCGATATTTAATAGCCATTGCTAAAATCGAATACCGGTTTATCGAATTTCATTCAAATGGAACATAAGAAACGTGTCTCGGTTGTTGATGCATGCATGTTATTTAATAAAATTAACCATTTGGATAAATAAATGCAACGAAGTATAAAACTGGAGTGAGTACATGATTTACCTGAATTGCGCAGTCATTTTTTTGCGGGAATTTAGTGATTGTTCTGTCCGTCCGTCCAAATGATGAATAATTTGAATGATTCATATAATCTGTTAGCCACCACATGCACAGACCAGACCACATGAGCCGAGTTCTGGGAACACTGGACTTGATGCATGTGCGTAAAGAGTCGTCTTAGATTAGCCTGTGCACTCCGCACAGACTAATCATGTTACTTTCCGCTTTTGAGGCAATTTTCGTTTTAAAGGAAGCCTAGTTTGAACGAAAACTCAGATAAGGAGGAAAGTGTCGTCCCCGAGTAGGCTAATCTGGGACAACACGTAACGCACATGCATTAAGCCCAGCTTTCCCAGAACTCGACTCATATAAACGCTGCAGTTGTACTTGCTTTTGACATCGGGAATAAGAACAAAGGTTCGTTTAACTACAATCGGTTATCAAACAATTGACCTAATAAATTGTCTAAGACCTAAATCAAGAAATCGATACAGTGTATTATTCGTCTTAAAACAAAAACATAGGTAATTGAAACTTCATCCACAGCTAAGGGCACGGATTTGAGAATGCCATTTATTTGCTACATAAACTGAATAAACGTAAGTTCACCAGAGGTTCCTATGTATATCTCTGTTGGCAGGAAGGTTGCAATTGAGACCGCGATATTCGTAATCACCCGCTCCGATTCACCGATTTTGTCCACGAGTTAATCATTCTTTGATTAATTAACAATGCGGACAGAAACTGTACAATGACATAGTAATGAGGACATCATGTTTTATCTGACGCCGATAACATCAAACCAATATTCAATCGCAACTACTCAAGTAGACAAGTAGATGTCTTAGATGACTGGTTCGAACCAACCCGGTAGGTTAATTTGTATTAAACACATTTATGAAGACAGTTTACAAATTCGTTTTGAACCTTCGTTTAATCTGGAAAATACTTATTTCATAATGCTTGTGGTAGTTTATTTCGACAAACTACAATCACTGTATAAGAATCGGTGGATTGAAATTCAACGATACAACGATGGAAGCTGATTACAAGTGAGCAGATTTAAAATGGTTGTATTTCGTATTTAAACAACTGCTTATTGTTGAAAACATTTAACGATTATTAAACATCATCGGAATATGTTTTTACTAAATCAAGCGATGTTTCTAGGTCTATTATGATGCAGTGATAAAGGGGTATATATTGTGGGTATCAACGATGAGAACACTAAATATTTTCGAACAAATGGAAACACAAACACATTCAAATGGGAAGATGTAATGTTGATTTTCCACTTTGGCTGCCGTAAACAATATTTCATATCATGTCTGTCTAACTTTGTATAGCAACTGGAATTATATGGACACAATAAATACGCCATATGGACATTGGCTGTTTAGATTCAGAAGTGAGACCATTTTTCATGTGACCCGTTAGTGACTTCTTGCTAATATGTACAGATACACTCACATCCGACGAGTTTTGATTTCACCAATAATCAATGGAACTTCCCATTTGTCTTTTCTATATACAACTTGTTTACACGCCAGTACCGGAAGTAAGTCGTTTTTTTTCCGTAGTAATTAACGGACGGACGTCATATTTTCCGGTTTGACGATAAGTGAGCTTACACTCTTTGTTTTCTTGACTGCATTGGAAGTCACACTTTCACAGTTTGGGACTAGAAAACAATAGTTCGACTGAACGAATAAAAATGAAGGGTAATTTGCTGTTACCACCGGCACCCTAAGAAAAGAGATCGTGCCAGGTCAATTACTATTTCATGTCTGCATGGATTGTGATGAAATAAAGCAGACATTTTCGCCTTCATAAGACGACATGTCGCGCGGAAGATTTAATTGTTGAAACTTATAGACGTAAAGTAAAATTGAAGGTCTATTTTTTTGCTTATAACTTGTAATTTCTGGATGATTTGTGACTTGTGAATATTTGAAACAGAGACATTATTTCTGGTGAGGTATTCAAATCTACTCTTTGATGTCGATGGACGAATTCATTGTAACTAGAAATGTGTCACATACACTGACGCACAGAGGTCATTGAGCAGTAAAAGTTTGTTCGAATCTGGCAAAGCAGTTAAAGACGAGTTGAGTTCACACAATATTGGTGCTTATTTTCTTCCGCGGAACAACAGGCATAGGGTCATAATTCTGAAAAACTGGTTTCAGCAAAAATTCCTTCTTTTCCGATCATCTACGCTTTCAGGTCATTCAGCTGTGAAAGTTTGAACGAGATCCACACAGCCGTTAAGTACGGACGCACACACGGACAAACAAATGCAATGCTTTATGCCACCCGCGTTATGGGCGCATAACATATATTTTGTATAAGCGCACATTAACCGTGCTTTTTATTGCACTATGTGCAATGTTATAACGTAAAAATTACCTATGCATGCATTTAAAAGAAAGAATGCTTTGAACACTTTGGAAAGCTTCATACAATCATCTATAATAAAACAATGCTTATTATATCCAATGAAACAAACGACAAGTTATTTGTTAATTTTACATTATAGTATAGATTTTGATCCGGCATAGCTTAATCAAATTTCATAAGTCAAAAGACAATTCTCAAAGGTCAACAATACATATTTGCTCGAGTGACGGTCGCAATTGAGCGTTGTGTATACGCAATCAAATGCGCTGAATGTGTTTTTCTGCGATCAAATAGTTCTTTGATCAATTAAAAAGGTCGTCCATAATTGACAAAGTACCTTGATATTGTCTGAGTACATCATGTTTTGTCTGACGCCGATAGCATCGAACCAATATTCAATCTCGACTGCTCAAGTATTTAGCGTAGTAGATGGCTTTACTGAACACGGTAGGTTATTTGTTATTTGTAATTCGTTTTGTAGTGAATAAATTACCGGTATAATCGACATGTGTTTACTTGTTTTGGATGCACGAAAAACCAAAGTGGATAATTATATGTGTTACATTTAATAATGAAAATCGCACGTAACTTATTTATATCGTTTTGTGGTGGATATGTAACTCAAAAATAGACTAAAAAAGACGTTTATAAAAGGTGAGCATCTTTAATATTTTACTTTTTTTTTTTTNATTAACAGGAAAAAGTACCTCAATATTTTCGAAAGTACATGTATACTATAGTTTGTATATGGTATTAATTATATACGCAACTGTATTGCACTATTGCTTTAAGTTCATTACTTCGCTCAACATCGCGTGACATTCCCTTCAGATGTAGGCCAATTAATTATTATAATCATAAGTAGTATGATTATGATAAAAAATATACTAATATCATCCGATTAATCGATTATTGTACTTGATATTTTTTTATCAAAATATTGAAATAAGCTCCGAAATTCGCTGGAATTCGCTCGACATTCCAATGTGTTTCCTCTTATATATATATGTTCGATGCGAAAATGTGTGTTTTGCCAGTGCGGTCAGCATTATTAGCGAATGCACAGGCTGGTCTGGAGCTGCGCTGTTCGCATATTTTTGCATGACGCACCTCATATAAACAATACAGGTTGATGACCAGATTAGATCCAGGTCACAGTTAAAGTGTGGATTTTCTTCTTCATAATCATCATCATCATCATCATCATCATCATCATCATCATCATCATCATCATCATCATCATCATCATCATCATCATCATCATCATCTTCTTCTTCTTCTTCTTCTACATTTTTTTATCAGCTTCTAGTAATTTAAACATGTAAGCGGCTTATTGCAATTTCTGTTCAAATAACATTTATTGGTAGCGATTAAACGGCAGCACAATTGATATTTCTTTATCGTCCGTAATCGGCGGGCCAATCTACGTGCTAAATGAACAGTTAATTGTGAAATGCTAGCACGCATCAAGCCCTTTGCAATTGATATAATAGACTGTTAAATAAAACATCTTGAGCTGATTGCAAACGTATCAAAGTGGAATTCTGCGTGCCCAAGGTTGTTTGTCCGACGATATGATTAAAACACTATTGGATTATGCATTCAGTTTGCTATTATTTACTATTGACATATAACCAATATGTGTTCAGATCAGTCCATGACTTACAAGCATCTGCTTGTCCGTTTTGTAAAATATAATTTAATCTGCCTTGTACTGTATCGTTAGTCTGTTCGAACAGCCCAGAATATGTTTGAATATGGCCTGGTATTCACTTAAAATCAATTAATAATACGTTTGTCGTCTAATCGTCCCATATCATGAGGGTTCTAAGTGTTCTTTCTGGCAGAACATATTTTTGTAAGTTCTTGTAATGGTTTCTTAATGTCACAGAGCGTTCAAAAATAGAACCAACCTCATCTCAAGTGCAACCGCGTCAGAAGTTAATGACGTCGATAGTCATTATCTAAAAGAAAGTAATAGAGTCCTTCAAGACATAACCTTACATAAAACCTTTTTTTAAATCATCAATAATCGTAAAGTTACATTAACTAGGAGATTAATATTGACTTAGCTCTTGATTCCTCTAAGTCAGTATAAAAGTCTCGTTATTTGCTTATTAAAAAGCCATCGGCGCACTATGCAATTAATTTATTTTTGATTTTCGACTTTGTTATTTCTCTATTCACTATTCGTTGTTTTCTTTTCGAACAGTTACGTATCTTAAATGGCTATTGAACGGGTTTATCAACAAATAAAGGCATCAAACGGAATTAAACATTAATACCAAAAGCGATAAATTCGAAANAGCTGGTACGCCAAATAAAACACACGGTTAGCTGTTATGTGCTTATGGAAAATACTCATTTCATAATGATTGTGTTAGTTTATTTCGACAAACTTCAATCACTGTTTAAGAATCGGTGGAATGTAACTCAACGATACAACGATGGAAGCTTATAACAGGTGAGCAGAATTAAAATTGTTGTACTTCGTATTTAAACAACTGCTTATTGTTGAAAACATTGAACTATTATTAAACATCATCATCGGAATCCTTTTTTTACTAAAAAAGCGATGTTTCTTGGTCTATTATGATGCAGTGATAAAGGGCAATATATTGTGTGTATCAACGATGAGTAATGTTTTCGAACAAATGGAAACACAAACACATTCAAATGGAAAGATTTAATGTTGATTTCCCACTTTGGCTGCCTAAGACAATATTTCATAAAATGTCTGTCTAACTTGTTTAGCAACTGGAATTATTTTTCCTTTTGAGACAATTAATACGCCATATGAACGTGGGCTGTTTGGATTCTGGAGTGGGACCATATTTCCTGTGACCAGTAAGTGACCTCTTGCTAATGTTTACAGATACACTCACATCCGACGAGTTTTGATTCACCATTCTACCACAGTCGCGCAACAATAACCAACGCACGCAAATAAGGATGAGAAGGGAGCTAACCATGGGTTATTACCCCGATATACCAACGGTTGTTTCCTCGCACAGCGCGTGAATACATTCTTAGATTCTACGGAATAAACTTACAAAAATTGCTTCTTAAAGTACTTATAA
>VMBQ01013404.1:0-11329 GCA_007657795.1 Dreissena rostriformis | reverse complement strand
GGTGGTGGGTGGTGGTGGGTGGGTTGTGGTGGGTGGGTGGTGGTGGTGGCCTTACTAAAACTTAAGCATTCTTGTCTCAAAAAATATACTACACAACAACCAAGTACACTAACTTAAAAATTGTCAAAGTAATGCAGTAATGTGATGCAACAAATAAAATACTGTTTAAATTTGATCAATTGAGTTAATTTACCTTTGATTTTGAAGCTCAAAGATACAGAAATACTGTAACCTTGACCTTTGATTTCTTGAGTTGAAAAGCTATTGGGACCTGCCTTTCTTCAAGACTGACCAGCATATTAATGTACATGATCTTAAATAAGCGCATTCTCTAGATATTGTGCAGCTACCGTTCTATGATATAATCCTTGTGACCTTGAGTTTTGACTGGTTTACTTTAAAATAGGCTTCTTCCTTTTCTTCCATGTAAACAGCATACTAAATTAGAAAAGTAAAGTGCTCTCTGCATAGCTTGTGGAACAAAAAAAAACTCTGGAAAAGCAATTGTAATGTTACAAGCCCGTATGACCAAGCCCCTGTGACCTTGACCTTTGCAAACCTCATGAAACATTCTTGGTTGCAAAATAAAAATGGTATTCTAGTGACTGTGACTTATAAACACTACATTATGAAAAACAAAACAATAAGACAAACATGGAGAATACTGATCATTTGAAACTTGCAAAAGCAAAAGTACTACTGACAATCTTTGAAAAACCGAATATCACTTCTAATTAAAAGTGTATATTGGTGAATCACTCTTTATAAACAGTGTATATTGGTGTAGCACAACTTATAAATAGTGCAAAACCACAGAGTACTACTTATAAAAAATACTTTGGTCCTAAAGAGTTATCGGTGGCTGAACAACAGTAGCCCTTGACATACCCAAAACACTCTTCATGTAGGCTGGTATCCAATCTTCACATCGATTTTCCATGCCTTTTCTTCTGGAAGTGTTGGAAAAAAACAAGTGTGTTCTCGCTTTAGCGTCATGACTTGGGTATAATTATGAGATGATGTTGCTGGCTTTGACACCTATGATCCATGTGTAATTCAAACAGGCATGGACTATTTCTTGATGAAACAGAATGAAAACACAGCCATTTGTTTAAGGTAAGACTTTCCAACTACTGGTTGTTCGACATATGATCTGCTGAGTTATTTGCTATTGAGAGATAGAAATCTGTATCGTTTGGAAGCATGGAAAATGACAAAATCTGAGACTGGTTCACAGACACATTGTGCATAGCTGCTATGGACATGGACTGGTCGTTAGCAGGCTGCTGGGGTGAGTTCTGTGACTGGCTCTGTACACTCTGTGCATCGTGACTGTCCATGCCTAGCATGCCAACGAGGCTGTCTGAAAAGCAAAGTGAATCAGATTGGATACAGTTTTGCGAGACTTTTGGTCCAACCATTGAATAAAATAGAAAACATTCATCCAGGAAAGTTAATATGATTCATGATTATGAATGATGGATATGCTTGACAATTGGTTTATAACAACCCTGTTATCCTCTACTAAATTAGTATTAATATGTACATACCTGTGGGTACATAAACCTGACTGAGAACATACCTGTGGGTACATAAACCTGACTAAGAACATACCTGTGAGTACATAAACCTGACTGAGAACATACCTGTGAGTACATAAACCTGACTGAGAACATACCTGTGAGTACATAAACCTAACTGAGAACATACCTGTGAGTACATAAACCTGACTGAGAACATACCTGTGAGTACAAAAACCTGAATGAGTACATACCTGTGGGTACATAAACCTGACTAAGTACATACCTCCGGAGTCTGAATTGTAGTTGGGTGCGAGAGAGGGTGTCTTGAAGGCTGCAGGCACCTGGGGTACCTGGGTAAACAACAATTGCTGGTGTATTTTCTTGAGCTCCTCCTGCTGTCGGAAGATGAGGGTCTGCACCTGGCTGGCCTTGCGCTGCAGCTGCTCATGGAGTTGCTTCTGGACCGGCGTCATGTACACATTTGAGGGCAGCATGTCCTGAACCACAGAAAGCACAGGTCACAAAAACGCTACAAATATGAGCATCACTCTTGGAGAACCGAGCTTAATGCATGTGCAGAAAGTGTCTTCCCAGATAAGCCTGTGCAGTCCACACAGGCTAATCAGGGATGACACTTTCTACCTTAACTGGGACGATACTTTACGCACATGCATGAAGTCCTGTTTTTCCAGAGCAAGGCTTGTATGTTTTGCTTTATATATTGCACTGGCATCTTTAATGCTTTAATGTTCACCTTTAAAATAGAATGCCCAGATAATAAAGGTGACGATAATTTTAAGAATATGTTCAAGGCAATAAGACTTATTAGCCATAGTCATATTCATGTGGGCTCACTTGAATTCTTACACCATTGTGGTTGATGTTGTATATCTGGAGAGTCAGAAATGTAAGAATCAAATTATTATCTGAAAGTAAATTACAATCCCATAATAAAGAAATAATTGTGAAAAGCATACATTTCTTCATACTTAATTTAGTGTATTGAAAGGAGTCCACCTGGTTTTATCTTTAAGTCTATACACCTATTGAATACTGTTTCTCAATAGTTCTAATAGTCTAAATAATGACATTAAACGGTAAGGGCTGTGAGTTTACAGTTATTTAGTGTACAGCGATCTAAGAACAAAGCAGGTACATCTAACAAGAATATTCAGAATTCTTAGAATAAGTTTAAGAATGGGTCCCTGAATGGTGGCCCTATGAAGGGTAGGGGTAGAAGTGCACACTCACCAGTTGTGTAGGCAGAGGGCTCACATCAGTGGCAGGATTGGACAGCACTGTCAACATTGTCGGAGTACTACTCACAGACGGCACCTTAACAGACAAGAGAATGGAAAGCAGTTAAACTTTAAATAAGATAATCATACATTCATGACGAAAATAAGATGATCAGATTAAAAGGCCCTGTACACAAAATCATGCCCCCAGTGGATTCCTTGTCAGCTTTGATTCATAAGCAAATGTAAAAGTCAAAATAGGTCCGGTTATGTGAGTTTTCTGAGTGTTGTATTGAAGTTATAATATTTTTTAGTAAGTAATAGAGGATATNAATCGCGGTCGCAGATTTCGAAACCTGAACGCTGACCTCAAGTTCAAGGTCAAGGTCACAGGGGTCAAAAATGTTATGCCCATGGAAAGGTGTTGTCCAGATACACATGCATACCAAATATGAAAGCCATGTCTGAAGGGACAAAGTAGTTATGAGCCTTTTTCGAATTGCGAACGCAGATTTTGAAACCTGAACGCTGACCTCAAGTTCAAGGTCAAGGTCACAGGGGTCAAACATTTTATGCGCATGGAAAGGTGTTGTCCAGATACACATGCATACCAAATATGAAAGCAATATCTGAAGAGACACAGTAGTTATGAGCCTTTTTCGTATCGCAGTCGCAGATTTTGAAACCTGAACGCTGACCTAAAGTTCAAGGTCAAGGTCACAGGGGTCAAAAATTGTATGCGCATGAAAAGGTGTTGTACAGATACACATGCATACCAAATATGAAAGCAATATCTGAAGGGACATTAAAGTTATGACACCGCCGACGAAGTAACACCTATATGTCCCCTGACCATAGTCAGGTGACACAAAAACTGTTGATTTGGGTTAACCAAGAAGTCCGAAAGTAGGTCAATGTCAAGGTCAAAATGAAGTTAAGTGATGGAGGTGTGTTGATGGTTTTGTACAAAGCATTTTTAATGTAAAAAACACCGGTCTTTTTAAGTTAACTTTGTATAGATGTACAAACAGATGGGCCATCACTTTATTCCTCCCCACATCATCATTACCATGCACTGTGCAGTCACCGTTGAAATGTTTGGCCGAGGCAGTATCCTTGCATGCTGACTCTCCCCAGTACGCAATGTGGGCTTGTTGTACAAGAGCCTCTGTAGGTGCTGGCTTGAGAACGTCGTGCTCGTGGCACTCATGGCCTGGGTCGCCTGACTGGATATCGACTTCCCTAGTGAGTCCTGCTGCTGATGCTGTTGTTGTTGCTGCTGTTGTTGTTGCTGTTGTTGCTTTAGCTGCTGCTGCTGTATGTGCCTGTGTAAGAACTTCTGCAGTTGCTGGGAGACGGTGTGTGAGCGCTGATGGGACGTTGACGTAGGCTGTTGGGGCCCTTTCTCCACACTGCCATCATCAGATACATTGCAAGCTACAATAGGCAAATGTAATATTTGTTTGATATAAGGCACAGCATGTAACTAAATAAATATGGGCAGCATTCTGGGAAAATGGGGCTTAATGTATATGCATTAAGTGTCTGCACATGCTTATCAGGGATGACATTTCTGCGTTGAGTGGATTTTTCTTAAAGAGATTTCCTTTAAATGAAACATTGCATAAAAAGCTTAAAGAATCATCCCTGATCAGACTAGGCGGAGTGCACAGGCTAATCTGGGACGACACTTTACACACATGCATTAAGCCCTATTTTCCCAGAGCGTGGCTCATATGGATTTCTGCCAATAAATAATTAATAATGTTGAATAAATATTTTGATCTGCAAAAAAGTTCTTCATTGAAATACAGATAAATGACAAATATCCATCCATTTATAGATATCAGTATTTTATCTGTAACATTATGTACTGGTATTCACTTATTTACATGTGAACTTTATTTGAGTTTGCATTATGAATAATACTGTTTCATGTAAAAACTATGGTATCAAGTCATGTTTTAACAAAGCACCTACCATTAGAATCTGGCACGTTTATAGAGCAAGCTGACGATCCTGGAGACATCAATTGCACCTTGGCAACAGGCTCACTGCTGCCTGTGGCCTCATCACAACCTAGGTCCTTGCGCTTCTGTGCTCTCACTGACGCATAGCTACATACACATGATATGAATAAGTTCGTGTGAAAATGGAAATTGTGTGTCTTTAAAGCAGATAGGGTAGTTCCTGACCAGACTGCACAAAGTGCAGGCTGTCCTGGAACTATTATGGTTGCATATGACATAAGACCCATTTTTGCATGATTCAGCTTATATTAGACATCAAATTTAATTTCGGAATAAGTAAGGCAGTCTAACAAATATAATTTGGAAGGATTTGCTTCATGCATCTTTGCATACATGATACAATTTCAATTTCCCATAATCCTCTGAAAGAACAAATCAGATCTAGACACTTTTTTGGTTTTCAAAGGCAACTTTGTCACATTAAGGTAGTCATAAAGAAGGACCAATGGATGATCATACAATGTTATTGTATATTGCAAAGATTTGTTGCCGTGTATATATTTGTCAGTTAAGACTTTTCTTAAATCTTCATATACAATGAAATTTTGAAACAGAGCTTGCAAATATATTTATACAAAAATAACCAGAAATGTATGCATAGTTCGCGGATGTCCCTGTTAAATGCCACTGGAAACAAAATCACTTGATACAGAATACAGCAAGAACTATGGTTCTTGTGCACTGCAAATCCCCTTAGTGAGATCTATCTACCTATTAAGTTGATACCTTTTAATTTTCAAGATATGCTTTGGACAAAATATAAGTACAAGGGCAATAACTAAAAAAAATGAAGAGCAATAGTATTTACTTAATGACATCTACATACCTATTTAGTTTAAATTTGACCTCTTTAGGTTTTTGAGATATTCTTTGGAAAAAAACAAAGGGCAATAATTCTAAGAATAAGTCAGCAAGAGTTATTGTTCTTGTGCATTGCCTTAATGAGATCTGCCTAGAAATAATGTTTCAAGTTGATACCTCTTTGAGTGTTTGAGATTTGCTCGAGACAAAATTTATGAACACAAATTAACAAAGGGCAATAATTCAAGGGCCATAACTCCAAAGTTCTAGGTGGGATTTGGCTTGTCATTGTACATGGCTTCCAGTGCAAGCTAATAGACAGTTTTAGGAAAGTTTGTGACAATACAATGAAAACTGTTTAAGTAAGCAAGCGGGAACAAAGTGCATTATTGGGTTTGGCACATTTTCAGAATTTTTAGTGACGAGCCAGCTGCTGTCCATGCATATTCACATAATAATTCGACCCATTTTTTAAATGGGCATAAGAAAATGTCATTTATAACCTTTTTTTTCCATTTACAAGTCAGAGTGAATGAACGCCTACCTGACGACTGTATTAGTACAGTTGATAAACTCTGGTTTTGAATTCCATTGATGATATGTAATGAAGTAACGAGACTTCAGCCATATCCACTGTTGTCCCTTGGTCAAGAAGCGATAGTAACATGATGTTCCTTCTCCCGTCTTCATTACTACAAGGAACATACAGTGTGCTAGAAAAACTGAACATTTAGATATAAGTGTTCTTTCATTACAAAATCTTTTTTGCACTTAATATACCCAGTACTGAGTTTTACACTAAAAGGCAAAAGGAATATGAAGGCAAATTTATTGCTATAAATGCACTAAACAATTTACAAAGCACTGTCATAAAAAAGAGTAAATTGATGAGTCATTAACTTACATTGCTCATGACTGACAGTGACTCCGTCCAAATCATCTGGATGGTAGTAGTCATAGCCAGATGTGCCGAGAACTTCAAATGGTAAGTACCCAATAATAGGTGGTGCTCTGAAATAGGCACATAACTGTGTCTCGTCAAAATTCTTGGATGAAGATGGTCAATCAGTCAGATACATGTACTTTATTTGAGCCTCATTCCTCTAAAAAAAACAAGGATATCAGTAAAACTGATGGATGCTTCCCGATGATGCTTTGTCAATATATGGGTTAATTGTGTGGGAAAAAAGTGTGACCTTGAGAAAATCTATTATTAGCCTCGGTGACCTTGACCCCAGTGACATCAAACCTCATCAATAGGTAGAGGTCCATGCAAGGTACCTACATGCCAAATATGTAAGAGNTTGACAACGCACGATGGACGACGCACGACGGACAAAAAGCGATCACAATAGCTCACCATGAGCACGTTGTGCTCAGGTGAGCTAAAAAGAGTAAATTGATGAGTCATTAGCTTACATTGCTCATGACTGACAGTGACTCCGTCCAAATCATCTGGATGGTAGTAGTCATAGCCAGATGTGCCGAGAACTTCAAATGGTAAGTACCCAATAATAGGTGGTGCTCTGAAATAGGCACATAACTGTGTCTCGTCAAAATTCTTGGATGAAGATGGTTAATCAGTCAGATACATGTACTTTATTAGAGCATCATTCCTCTAAAAAAAACAAGGATATCAGTAAAACTTATGGATGCTTCCTGATGATGCTTTGTCAATATATGGGTTAATTGTGTGGGAAAAAAGTGTGACCTTGAGAAAATCTATTATTAGCCCCGGTGACCTTGACCCCAGTGACATCAAACCTCATCAAAAGCAAGAGGTCCATGCAAGGTACCTACATGCCAAATAGGTCGGTCTGGATTTAAAATGGGGGAAAAAGTATTCGAAAATAAAATTTACATCCGAAATCCATACAGGCAAGAATTTTTTAGGTCCAAATCGTCCCATTCCATAAAAAAAATTGTCAGGAAATTTGACCAAAAAGCAGGGCACCTAAAATGATCTATCATTCCAACTTTACTTTAGTCAGTATATTACTTACAAAAACTCTAATTTTCAGCACAATTTTGACGATACATGTGTTTCCGAAATTCGAAAACACAGCGTTCTCCATTCTCCGGAAGTAAATAAACTGAATTGTGGGGTTTCCCGTATGCCTCGATTTGACATCCAATCGGTACAGGGGTATCCCCTTGAACATATGTAAATCGTGTGACGCGATGTGAGAGCATCGAGCACTTTTCTTATTCAAACAATCGTCAATTTACTCTAAATTTAGATTGATGCAATATGGTACAAATTATTTTCTGAAAATCAGTCAAAAACGAAAGTTAATTCATGTGAAACATGGATGCGTATTGGTCACCATCCAATTTGTTTGATGTACGAAATTGGTGTTTTGACAGGTTTTATAACCGTAGGTGGTATATATATATATTTATATGGGGAGCATAAAAACTTTATTTTTTATAAGACCTTTCTTTTTCAGAATAATCAATCACAACATTTTAGTGTGTATGACTAGTCCTGATATTTTAATTATGAATGGTAAGTATATGATGCATGTGCTGGAAAATTACCATTACTCAATAAGTTGTAAATCTTTTATTTTTAACTCACATCATATTCAATGGCCTACACATCAATAATTCTATAATATTACCTATGATCCAGAAATAAGAATTTCCACTCGAGACTGTGTCTAGATGAGAATTCCTTGTTACTATCGACGATGGACATTTCCCTGACAAGCTGCGTGGACTGGAGGCGCACAGTGCACAGAAAGTACACCTGGCCGGGCTTAAAGGCAATCGGCAAGTCAACCAGGTCATCCATGACTGTAATGGAAGATAAAAATTAAGGATTTTTTGTTTACTTTTACGCATATTAACAACTGCAAGCATTGTGTGACACTACTGGAGGATAAAATGAAGGATATTTCTTGTTACAAGTTTTAAAACATGACAAGGGACCATGTCAAGGACCCTGTGAGACACTTTTGTATTTCATATACAAGATAACCATGGGCCCTAGGGCGCTCACCTGAGACCCGAATGAACTAAACTAATCTGAGAAGGTGGAGTTAAGAAAAATAAAAGTAAATATTATATTTCTAGGCACATTTTTATTTTGAACTCGGCTGAGATATCAATATAACAAATGTTTTGACCAAATCTCAGGAAGATTGGACAAAAAAATGCAACTTCTAGAGTGTCAACAAGCTTTTTTTAAATTTGACCTAGTTTCCTAGTTTTTGACCTCACATTACCAAGTTTCAAACTCAGCTGAGATTTCATTGGCAAACTAAGTTTCATGAAGATTGGACAATAAATGTGACTTCAAGAGTGTTAAAAACGTTTTACTTAAGCCATATAAGGAAAACTGCCCCGACCCCTGCCGGCAATGTATTTCAACAAACCCTTACCATTTTCACACTCCGCTAAGTTCTCGTCACAAAAAATGTTCTGATCAAGTTTCATGTCGATTGGACTAAAAATGTGACTTCTAGAGTGTTCAACAGGTTTAACATGTAAGAAAAACTTCCCTGCCCCCCTGGCTGCCACGTTTTTTCTATGATCCACCATAATTTTTGTTTAATAGGGTAGAGCTATCATTAGAACATATGTTCTAACCAAGTTTCATGAAGATTTGACTCAAAATGTGACATCTAGAGTGTTCACTAGGTTTCAATATAGGCATATTAGCAAAATGCCCTGCCCCATGGCAGCCATGTTTTTGGACAAACTGGAACAATTTTCGAACTCGTCATCATTTGTACAAATCTTCTCACAAGCTTCTTCTTTAATTTGAACCAGTTACCTGGTTTTTGACCTCACACGACCCAGTTTTGAACTCGGCCAAGATATCATTGGGACAAATTTTCTGAAGATCAATAAATGTGGAATCTAGCGTGTTCACAAGTTAAACTTTGACAACCCATGGCAAACGACAGACAAAAAGCAATCACAAAAGCTCACCATGAGCACTTTGTGTTCAGTTGAGCATAAAATACGACATAAGTTGACTGAGTAACGCCCATCCGCCCAGTTTTCGCTTATCTATCGGTATAATGCAAAATAATTTGCTCTGGTTTAAAAAAAAACAAACACTTAAAACTTCAATCATATCATTGAAATGAAGCAAACAACAATTTCCACAACCTACCAGTACCAGCTGTCATATACCGACAGTTTCCGCGCATGAGAACTTTCTCGTATTGTGGTGGACTTCTACGGGGATCAATCATGCCTCGCAGTAGATTGCACTCCAAACATATGGGAGATCCATCTGTGGCCAACAAAACACACGAACATTAAGCCCAATACCATTGTATACCATATATATTGTCATAGAAAGATTTGATCTAAAATACAGTCCAATCGTGATTATGTGAATCACGCTTAAACAAAATTGCTGTAATTTACTAATAAAAGCTGAAGTTCCTTCATTTTGACTTGTTTATTAAATGATTTATTTTTTTTCAAACAATTCAATATTTTAAGGAAAATGCAATTATATGATTAATTATCACAACCCAAAAGCAATAAATGGTGTGTGAAAAAGATGCGATTATATGAAAAGTAGAAGGTCACAAATCTTTCATTGACAGCCCTCATCTTCTGTAATGTAGGAAAGGTGTGAAAACAAGATATGCTGCACTATATCTATATGTGACTATAGTAGTATAGTAATTTATCTGTAGTAACTATACTTCATCATGTATGGTCAAAGTTTTCCTCGTTATTGAGTCTATTTAATGATGTTTTGTATTGTTACAGAAAGATGCAAATATACAGCAAATTGGATTACACCAAAGATCCGGTGGGTCTCGTGACAATTCGTATAATATTGATTCAACTGTACATATAGCATGGATTAACAGATACCTATGCTATACATATAGCATGGATTAACAGATACCCCAGATTCATGCTGAAACCTAGAGGTACACATATATTATAACTGGGCATGTGTAACAGTTGCAATGGATAAAGTTCAAATATGTGAAATAATATTAATTTTTTCTGATTCATGATTTACATCATATGAATAAAAAAAACATGGAAAAAAAGAGGAAAAAAACAACTATTCAAACACTTGTTTTTAGCTTTTGAAAACACCTTTTTTTTATAAATGGTGACCTTTTTATTGACCCCTCCCAACCAAACTGCAATTCATACCCCACCAAGGACTAAATATTAATAAATATACTGAATCTATGTGTGAAGTTAGTTCACAAATTATTTAGCAGAAACCATTTTTCTTTTCTCCATGTTGACCTTGACCCTACCAACACAAGATTACATTTCTAAGCAAGTTCATCATAATAAGGTATATCTATAATTTAGCCTTGCTGTGGGTAAACGGGACTAAAAGGGGAGCATAAAGTGAGGTCCCAGATTAGCCTGTGCAGTCCACACTGGGACGACACTTTTCGCCTAAACTGGATTTAAGCTATAAAGAGACTTCCTTCGAACTATAAATACCATAAAAGTGGAAAGTGTCGATACGGATTAGCCTGTGCAGACTTCACAGGCTAATCTGGGACGACACATTTAGCTCAGGCATTAAGCATCAATTTCCGAGAGCGAGGCTTAATTAAATTAAAGCACAAATTGTTGCTGAGTTTGCTAGCAGTAACTAAACATTGCCACCACCAGGATGAAGATGATTTGCGAACGTGACACACTACTTAAACATATACTCCTAATGGAACAGACATCGGACACAATCCCTTACTATGCATGACTACAATGTGGCTGTCTCTCACCTCTG
>VMBQ01013403.1:10000-17833 GCA_007657795.1 Dreissena rostriformis | reverse complement strand
TTATCCGTCGAAAATCAATTATTATATCAACTTTAAAATTTAATTGCATAAACAGGTCATAACCTTTACACGATTTAGTATGGTAAGACGCTTTCACGTATATCTTTGGGGTGTACCATCTATGTACACCGTCCCTGTGTTTATTTATCAAAAACAAAAATATGTGTCACTCACTCGTGCAATTGGAAATGAACGTCACACATGTGTGGTAAGATTATTAAACGATTTTCCATATCATAACACATTTAGTATTACGGAAGCTTGTTCGCAAAAAGCAAATAAGAGGCATTTACCGATAAATTGATTATTAGGGACATTGATATGTTTGAAGATAAATTTGAGACTACTAGTCGTATTCGACTAGTTGAATCCGGATATACGCAATACAATTAAGACGGGTTACCGTTACTTGAGATGTGTTTGAAAAATGTGAATACACAGTTTGATTCCTGTCTCTTTTACCCAGCCTTTTCTGGTCACAATACATCTTTTCCCACTAAAGGCCGGGAAAAGGGAACCAGAAGAAAAACAAATGGGGGATAATAATTGTATTTTAAGCGGAGAAAAACATAAAATGCGAGACGATTTGGTACAATCGAGAAACAATAATGAGTTAATTTGTACAATTTTTCTTGCGGTATGTATATGCATGTGATATAGAATTTGTGTTATTTAAATCTAATAAAACTGGATAGCAAATTAGTATATGCATATAATGTTACATTTAAAGGCGTACCATTCTTAGCAGTAATTCAGCGACCATTGATCTTTAATCCATTGCCTTCTTAATAGTAACGATATTAGAAATCAACGCTATGAGCTACTGTGAAGGCAGTATGCGTTTTTAGTTGAATGTAAAACGCATCTTTTACTAGTGTACATAGCAATGGTGATGATTACGTTGTTATCGAAGACGTTGTCGATGATAAAGGCGATAATTATGATGATGCCGATTATTATGATGGTCAAAATGCGGATTACGACCTCTTAAGGACGTATGCGGCAGTTAAGTTTCACGCAAATTTGTTTTTACTTAAACACCGGCTGCGCAATAAGTGTATGCTTTTTCGGATATTCGAATCAAAACGGGATAGAAATCAAATACGGGAATAACACCGAGAAATCAAACATTATGAAGCAGAGAAAAATATCAAACAATATATGTCCTTTAAACTGCGCAAAAATAGTCAACCATCATTCCTGAGACCACACACACCTTTTTCAAAGCTTGGTTGTAACGGCAAGCATGACTCTTAATGCGTTAAAATTCTCGATACATCGTAATAATTGGAGATAATCGTGGTGCAACTTAGACTTATTAAAACTAGGATAGCTTTCCTGCGCATTAAGATAATTGTTATAGAATCATCATATGTTTTAAACATATCACAACAATATACTTTATTATGCATACATTATTATTAAAATGGTCACGTACATTTGGTGTTATGCTTGACAACTAATCGCAACACGTTTATAATTTATATTTCTATCACAACTAATAAAGATTTCAACTGTTATGCGGTGTTGTTTGAGATCACATATTACATAGAATCAATGATTACTGAATGCCATTTTTTCATAACGCTCTGATACTTATTGATCAAGTACGGTGGGTTTGCATCTTGCTCCACGTGCAACTAGACTAACGCAGATATTATTGTGAGTGTGTTTTGTTTGCAAATTTTATTTCTCTTTGACCCATTTGATTTAAAAAAACATGTCTTGTTTATTATTTGTATGCAATTGAATTTAAACAAGATAAACAACAAGAAATGACAGGCTGTCCGATCGTTAAGCAATGTATTTGTAAACATGAGTGTACCGCACGTGCAACACATTAATAAAACACACGTCACATCAGAGAAAACGAACGTTTGCCCTGTATCTATGCAAGTCCTTTCCAAATTTAAAATGTATTGCCGGCCAGGAGGTCCTAAAATCATGCAGGCTTTGCTGGCCCGGACTGATCATATCCGCCCCCCCCCCCAAAAAAAAATGTAGTAGAAAGTTAAAAATGAGATTTTTTAACAATGTTTTTATACTATTATAATAATTATAAACATATCCAATCTACACATGTTTATCAGCAAAATTAACATAATTTTTCATTCACTACGTTATAGTAATCATACATTTATTCATGTAGAATGTCCAAGATTTTGTTCCCTTTTAACTCCTTGGTTGATGTTGACAGTTCGCGGGAAGATAACAATGACCTTTGTTTATGCCCTGCTTGCTTACGAATTAATCGGATAAACCAGGGAACTAAAACGCACGTGCTGTCAGTTTGGATTCTCTCCCTTTGCGCACTGTACTCATATAGTCATGACGTACTGTGTAATTCGCGTTGACGACGCGGCAAAATTGAAACCAATTAAAAAAGTTTTACATTATCGGAGTTTGCATTAATATTTCGGTAAAATCTAACTTTTGCATTGATACTTTTCTGAAAATAGCTTATGGAATTCCAAATTTTGCCATAATCTTGTTACCGGACACGAGATCCTGCAATATTAGAATCATTACCGGGTATTCCAATTTATTATCGGAAAAATCCGAGGACCGACGGTATTTGGGAAGGACTGAGTCTATACCATTCTAACTTAATAGTGTTAAATATTTATTTCTTTTTTATGACCAGTTGAACTAATAAAATCGCTCCACGCAACCACGTGTAGCATGCGGGAACTTGATAAGGCCCATATTTGTGAATGGGGAAACATCAGCCTTCAACATACTAGTATATTATGTATATATATATATATATATATATATATATATATTGGTCATCGTAATTGTCAATCTGCTAGATATGTTAACATTATTAAATATTGGATTAAGTTAATTAGAACATCAGAAAATAAGTTCACTAAAAAGTCTACTTAATATTGGTTAATGATTGCAATATTCATCCTAATAAAATCACCTGGTGTTCACTACTTAGACTTGCTTGGTAACTTAGGGTTTTACGAGGCATGGTTATTTCAAGATGTTGGAAATGACAAGGTATTCATCTTAAATGTTAATCAAAGAATAAATGATAATTTTATTCAAAACTGGAATGAGAGATTGGGCAACTCAAGCAGAGCTAATTTATATAAAAACATTGCCGTTTTTAAATTTCAGCCTTATTTAGATTTGTGCACTATTACAAAATTTCGATTTTTTTTTTCTAAATTAAGATGCTCTTCACATAGATTACATGTAGAAAGCGGGAGATGGCCAAACCTCCCGTTCCTATAGGAGAAAGAAAATGTCATATGTGTAACACATTAGAGGATGAATTTCACTTTGTTTTAGAGTGCAGAATGTATTCTGAATTAAGATCTCAGTATATACCATTTTATTACAGAAACAGACCAAACGTAATCAAATTTATTGAATTACTAAAAACTGAGAATAAAACGTTGCTGCACAATTTATGCTGTTTCATATATAAATCATTTATAGTAAGGGCTAGTTTTACATATGTACCCTGTTGATATATGTACGTGTTAAATTGACCTTGAACATTACTGTATAAACTGTATTTGAATGTATTTGATTGATTGCCATTATTATCTTTTCAATGAAGGTTACCTTACGTTATCGTGCATATTCATAATGTCCTCTACGACAATATGTTTGCAATGTAGTTTACTAATTGTAATAAATTGAATTACAGCGATTAATATTGTTTTTATATCGCATATTTAATGACGTTTTTACCATCTACTTTTATTTCGTAGGTGTTCTGCATATGATTTATAAAAAAAATGCTTGTCAATCAACATCAAACGTCGTACGTTAACTGTATATTAACACTTTATTCGTACCTATTACAAATCTATGTTTATATAGCTTATATATATATGTATGCATAACAATTGTATCCGTGCATTGGTCAAGTCATGTAAAGAATAACAATTAATACCGTTGGTGTGCCCCTTTAAGTGTATTATATACATCATGTTTTTAATTGGATACTGCCTACTTTTACTGATATCGAGACACATTATTTATTATTTGTTTTCATTTAAATTTAAATATACCTTTGAATTGGCATACGGCCAAACAATGGTCAAGTCATGTCAGGAAGTACAATTAATACCGTTGCTATTCCCATTTAAATGTATTGTTGACATCTTGTTTTGGATGCCGTAATAACCTACTTTTACTGATCTAGATACACATTATGTGTGTTTTATTTAAATCTAAATCTCCTTTTCTTTGGCATACAGCAGAAATGTACTAGTATGTGTTTTGAACATTGGTATGATTGTTATAGTTTTTTAATTGTATTTTACTACATGCAGTTAAACTGCGCTTGTAAACAAACGACCCTGTTGGCCTTTGTTTTTCTTTTTATATTGTTTGTAAAGTAATAAATAATAAATCATTTCGGTAGGTTTGGACGAAATCTATGTATGGGAAGGACTTTATTAATACTACAAGTTCTATGCCTTGAATTGCTTTTCATATGCGAAATTATGTTGTCGCTGTTTTTGATAAATTAATTCCCAACAAATCAATGTTTTTGTTAATGAGTTTGCAGTAAAGTTAAATCAGTATTATATATACAGAGAGATAGAAGTGTTTTCAACAGTTTTCTCACTAATTTACTCCATGTGTGTGTTGCCTCATTTTTGAATTTATACTAATGCTGAAATAGGTATTTTGTTAAAGTGTGAATTAAAACAAGTAACAACACTGGTGACCCACGAATTTTATTGTATTTGTTTATCCACAAGAGATGGTTCTAGCTTTCTAGCTAAATACCAGAAAATATCAAATTCTAGGTATAACGAAATTTTCATTAAAACTGCAGCATACGTCCTATAAAAATGAATACGAATGAATTAAACAAGCACGGGCTTAATCTATGGTTAAAACGGTTATCTGTGATATATTACAGGGTATAGTCTGTGGTATAATATGTGGCATAGTATGTGGCATAGTGTTTGACATAGTATGTAGTATAGTATGTAATATAGTATGTGGTATAGTTTTTGGTACAGTCTGTGGTATAGTCTGTGAAATAATATGTTGCATAGTATGTAGTAAAGTCTTTGTCATAGTATGTGGAACAGCATGTGACATAGGATGTGGTAAAGTATGTGCTGTTGGTCTTTGTGTTTTTAAAAATATAACAATCTGTATATTCCTTCCGTTTGCTATTAATTTCTGTAAATTAATTTATGTGAGCAAACTAAGCATTGACTGTTCAGTTTTTATAAGCGTTGTAGTAGTGCACACCTTGGTTAAAAATGTGTGTACATGTTTATAAAAGTGCATGAGTAACCTCTATGCCCTAAGAAGAAGAATTAGATCAACACGGTGTGTCAGTGTTCCGTATAGTAATTTACATTTTAATCCGTGAAAGGCTTCTTCACAAATGAAGCGTTTCTGTGATATAAAGCTATGTATACATTAAATAATTAATTGCTGCAATACTTGTGCAGTGCAGCGTTTTGGAGAAATTCGGAATACACGAGAAAACCGCAAACGAAAGTTATTGAGCCAACTAACGAGACGTTTCATAATATACACGTGAGCACAGTAAACATGAGTACAGTTAATAAAGGGTTGCTACACTTAGCAAGATCTAAACAGAGATTCGCTACTGTCGTGATGACTGAACATAATAAATAAGTTGTTATCAAAATATATCATAGGTTACAATCATGCATTTGCCAAAGCAGACTAATAATTGACCAATGCTACGTGATTAAATGCTAAAACAAGTAGTACAACATATGTGTTGGTTTCAGTGCATTAACGATTGTAATCCCCGAGTGATTCAAGAAATACATTTTTACTTGAAGCGCAGCCAGGAATATAATTATGTGTTTACCATTATCATAAGTATACTCAGAACTCAAAACCAACGTATGTTCTTTTCTTTATCACTTCTTTAATCTGTTTGTTTACATTTTAAAATGGTTTACATTAAATGTGTGGGCGAATAAAATATTGGTATATATCATTACTTAATATTCAAATTAAGGTCTAAATGTTATTGAAATACTCGTTATTGGTCAAGTTGTTACATTCACGTTATAATGATACAACATAATTTTGTTTCCAATCTCTAAAAAGGCAAGAGTGTTGTTATGGGAGTCATTGATATGTAATATACATGTACACAACACTGCTTAAGTACTCTTTACACGCCTAAAGGTACAGTGCCATTTTGTTTGTATTTTTAGACACTATAACAGCATGACGAAATACCCCAGATACAATCATTTGTTTTAGTTAGGCCTCAACATGCGTCGTTAAGAGTTTCAGATGCATGACAAAAACAGAGTGGATATTAAGGGAACTGGAAATTGTGACTAATATCTTTATCTAAGTGTTGATTAAAGCTTTCCCTTAAATAACCACTCGACGAAAATAATTTATATGTTTTTTAAAACTGCGTCCTTTTTTAAGGACAAATAGTTAAATGTTCGTGTGAAAATTTATGTATTAAATAATGTTTTTGTTTGAAAATGCAAGGTATCTTAAAGTATAAACTTTACCTTTACGCTTGATAATAATCTTACTCGATTTAAACAGTAAGAAATATAAATAATTAGTATTTACTTAATCATTATTAGGCAAACAAGTGGGTCTTCTTTAAGACAGAATCATTATAATTTAGGACTCATTATTATCATTATTTATAAAACAAATTGCGAATATAATCATTAGTTGCAAAAATGATTAACAACTCATTCTTGAAAATTCGTGCCGCCTGGCAGTATCGATAATCGGTATGTTGTATTCCATTTAAAACCTTATCAGTATTATTAAAAATTTAATTATAAATTCGTGTATTTAGTGATTTTATTTCGAGAACGTTTCTATTGGTCCGATAGAATAATATTTCTGCAAAACACAACTTGTGTTCTTTATTCTTTCCGACCAAATTGTTCCTTTGGGCGTAGGAACAGTTTTATTTATACATATAATTATATTTAGACATATAATTAAATATTCGGGCGTTTTGGTTGGTTCCACTATAAGCCACTCAGCGATGTACTTAATTCATAATTTATCAGGTTCTGACCACTCGTCCTACGTACCTAGTCTACACACTGGACAGCATCCCCCTGGCGGTGTAGATCGGCATCCGCACATTGCTGAACATTTGGAAACCCTTATATCACAGCAAATGCAGCAAATGAGTGCCATATAAACCGGTATTTTCATGGCCAGAAATATTTAACTACATGTATTGAATTTCGATAATAATAGAAGTGACAACGTATAACGTTTATGAATGATTTATACAGTAAATTATTAGATATATCATTAATTACACTAACGTCTGTTCATTGTCAAAAGTTACGTCTGCGCCTACCGCTCAATCAACAGCCTGTACAGGTGCTATTTACAATAGAGGGGGAAAATCCCATGGAAACTTTTTGAATGGAAGAACTGGAAATATTATATAAGAATCATCAATAAATGATCACACAAAAGAACTGTATCGCAAACTTTATATAAAATATAAATATCTTAAAGGAAAAAGGTACATAAGTTTGCCAAATTTCGGTTTTGCAAAGTTTTTTTGCCGGTGGCCGTGTTATGTCAACAACATCAAAACAATGGTCGTCTGTAATGACGTAAATTTGGTGCATTTGTTTTCCTTGATCTATGTATATATGGAACAATTCAATAATAGATTCTCTTAAGTGAATTACTAAGTGATTTTTGTAATAATAATGTTTCTGTAGTTGCATAACTCCCATATATGCAGTAAGATTGTGTACAGATCTTTAGTTTGCTGTGCTCAAGACGTTGAGTTTAGTCATATGTAACATATACTTCAAACTATAAAACCGCGTGAACAAGTGCGTGTAA